>BMAT01002554.1:116740-128536 GCA_019649035.1 Elysia marginata | reverse complement strand
TCATTTTAAGTGCATGCGCCAAACGGACTGACTAGTACAAACAGAGATGCGAAGACAGCGAGAGAGAGAGAGAGAGAGAGAGAGAGAGAGAGAGAGAGAGATAGAGAGAGAGAGAGAGAGAGGGAGAGAGAAGGTGTGGACTATGATAACAAGGAGGATAAAACGTTTATAGGGAGATAAAAAAATTTTTTTTTAAAAGAGAGGGCGTTGACAGGAAACTCAAAAACAGATAATTAGCCGCGGACACGTAGAAGCTAAACTCTTGGTTTAAGGGCAACATGAGATGAAGGTGGGAGAGGAAGAGACAGACAGACATAATCAAACAGAAATTTAAAGGCATAGCGAGAGAGAGAGGGGGTGTGTGGACTATGATAAAGAGGAGGATAAAATGGTTACAGGCAACTAGAAAAGTAAAGAAAATGCGTTGAGGGGAAACTCAACAACTGAATATTAAACGCGCAGAAGGTAGGACTGCAGAAAGGGGAAGACACCCGATGTAGATAATACAACATTCTGGGGCATAAGGGACAGAAGGGAACTTTTTAGTTGAAGGTTAATCGATTCTTAGACTCTTTACTTAAACCAATTCCATTATCTTTCCTTAAAATTAAAGCCACGAAATTCGCAGGAAATTTACTACTGTTCTACATTTTTGTAAATATTGGTAAAATGGTGACGTTTTTTTAATAAAACATATCAAGCGATATTACACCTACGATTTTTTTCTTTCTATTTATGTCTATCTCTACTTCGTCCTTTCAACAAGCAACAGCCAATTTGTTAAGTAACGTCCCGGCGCTCTGACGCAACTACCATTTGACACGCATAATATGTCCCATCATGAGCAGACCTCGAACTCTAAGTCTTGCGTTTCTAATTGGCTTCTCAGGAAGTCGCACTGTTGCGATGTCGATCGATTAGAATGAACAGATTATCTCACGATACATGATCTCACACACTCCAGTTCGGTATCACCTGCAGTCCGCACACAACCGACATCCCATTCTCTAAAGTTCATAGGTCACAGAAATAATCCTTCCCAGGTGCATGTTGCTTGCTTGCTTAGGCGACTCTGTTTATTTTTTATAAAATGGCTGGTGAGCGTTATACTCCTTGCATAATTCTTTTTACAATATTATAGCAGGTGAAAATTGTCCTTAATCCCTCTTTATAACTTAGCTTCGATCGGCTAAATATAAACCTCACAAGCCATTCTCCTTGCTTTTTATCAAATAAATGTAATGGGGCTACATTGCTCTCAATCCGTCATAACACAGCTTGTTTTCTTCAACACAATTTGCAGTGGTGCTACGTGCCTATCATTTTGAAGATAAAGAAAGGTAATGTTAACTTCATATGAGGTGTCCAGATCGATGAGGTTTGGGATTTAGGTCAGCGTTACAAGTGTAGCTTTTAAAGACTGACCGAGAGAGGCAGATTCTACAAACTGGCTCATAGACCGAATTTTCTTGTGCATTGCAAGCTTCGAAATTTGTCCTACACAGTTTGAGTAGCTCTGTTTAGCAAGAAGCTCTCTTTCCATCGGTCTTCGCTAAGTCATCTCCCAGTCAACGGGATACCATGGCTACTGTGAAAGCCACTTCTGTTCTACGGGGGACTAAAGCAGTGAAGGTTTTATTGCTTGCTACCTTAGCCGCTCTGACTTTTGGTTTCTTCTTGAATCTTGGCATACATGAGATGACAAAGTCAGTCAGAGCATCCGGTGCTAATAGACTTCCTGCGAGCTCTTCCAAGTGGAGGGCACTTCAACCAGATGATGACGTCACCGTGTCAGATAATTATAGAGGAGATGTAAAGAAGAGCAGCGAAGGAGATGATGAAAGCAATTCTGGCGGAAGGATGTCATCAGAAATCGGAAGTGAAGACAAAGACGTTACTGAGACCTCTGATATGAAGCGGCGACTGCCAAAGTGTCTAATCGTGGGGTTTTCAAACTGCTGGACCATGACTTTAGCCGGTCTCTTGTCTCTCAACCCGGACATCGTCACAGCAGAGAGAGAAATACGATACTTTACACTCAACTACCAGCGCGGGGACGAATGGTACAGGTCCATGATGCCACTCTCAACGCCATCACAGATCACTGTGGAGAGAACACCAAACTACATCGTTTCTCATTCCGCTCTGGATCGAATGTACGAGTTTAACTCGAGTATGAAAATTATCGCTATCGTCCGCGACCCGATTATGCGTCTCATGTCCACCTACGATCTCCATACTCGACGGCACCCGGATAAACCAATCTTTGAACATTGGTGTGGCGTCCGCGTAAAAACGCGAAACGTCCTACGGTATATCGATTACGCCACATCAATTCAGAACGCGATTGCCCGTTTCAGCCGGAGAAACGTACTCGTACTAAGCAAGGAAGACCTGGAGACCAAACCGCTGACTGTTCTAAGATCCATGGAAAGTTTCCTTGGTGTAAAGCCCGCTTTTTCGAGAAAAGACTTTGCGTACAATCGAGAAGAAGGTGCCACTTGTTTCAAAACAAACATCACACGTTACCCGGAAGTGAAAAAAGCGCTTGCGCCTGAACTTGATGTGCGTACTGGTTGTCTTGGAAGCGGTATTGCCAGGCGAAGTCATCCTAATATAGACCAGAAGTTCCTGGAGCAGTTACTGGCATTGATCAAGATCCATAATGGGCGGCTTTTTGAGCTTATCAATAGGAGATTCAATTGGACAAGTTTAGATGATATTTAAGTTTGTGCGTACCCCGGTACTGTCAGAACGATTTGATCGTTTCCATCTGCAGAAGAATGAAAAAAATTGAGACAACAAGTGCGAATCAGGCACAAGTCGCTCACGTTAGCTTTTAGTGGAGCCCTTAGAATATAAAAACTGTTACAATAATAATACTATAACAAAGCATTTTTCTTTTCTTTTAAAATCAACTGCCTTAAGCTGTATAAGCTTGTTTTATAACTTGTGCAGGGCATAAAGTATATTGTTGGTTGTGTCAACATTCCGATTTGTGTCTGATTGTTCTTGGTCGCATCACAGACGTGTATATTCTGTGAGGTTTTACAATTAATTCCAAAGGTTATAGTGATAGTAATCTTTATGAAACGAATACGGGCATCACTGTTCTTTTAGTTCTGATGCGGAGAGCGAAATATTATTCAGTACTTTGTGAAGATCTGTGTCCAGCAAGGCGGGAACTGCTGACCAATGGTGCGTAGTGTTCAAATCTTACTACGTCGTTACATCGCTATCTTGACTGTATGCAAAAACGAGCTTCTCCTATGTTTTGATTGTTGATAGTGAGACAATTAATAAAATTATAAATTTACTAAGTTGCACCTAAAAAGTTGATGTTGTTTACGATTATGTTGATTGCTGTAGGTGAGTGGGTGTGCATACGTTGACCTAGGTGTGGGAGTGAATTTTGTCAAGTGAGCGCAAATGAGGGAGTGTACATAACATGAGAATGGGATGACCTCTGGGCCTTGGTCTGAAGCCGCGGAGATGGACGCTAGAGGGACATTACACCACCCCGTCAAGTATCCGCGCCGAGTGCCAGTTGTATAAGCCTTAATTGTATAGGTCACCCCCGAGGTCTTAATGTATTGCTTGTTTACATTTTCATCTATAAGTCCTTTCTTTTAAAGTAATAAATTTTAAAGCCGCCTTTTATAGGCCTACTTGCCTTTTCGTTGTAATTCAAACTCAAAGTTTAAATTGTATTTATTTTTGCATGTATATACGCAGTAGTCAATAAATTGAAAGGTTGAACCATGCCCCTTAGTTTTCACCACTACCCTAAGATTGGTGTACGGTTTGCCTGTTAACTATTGGAAGCAAACAAAAAATATTATCAAACGAAATTCAGTCTTTGACTCCCCACATTAAGCCTTTTCAATTTTTTTTCCAAAATACGATATCAAGCAAAATGTCATTTTTATAGGTGGTGTTGATCAATAAACTTCACTTGTCTTAAATGTTGCTTAGAGTAAAAAAAAAAAGAAATGTGTAAATGGTTATACGAGTGTTCAAATACATGCTTTTAAAAGGTTACTGATTAAACTGTTGTGAGTTGGTTGGACTGTGTCTGTTTTCTTAATTTGTTTCCTTTTTTTTTCTCGTTTAGTCCCGTTTTAACTGTGGCTATTCTTGACTCTATTTGATTGTTTTGTGTCTTTATATTAATTCTGAGATGAAATAAAACCAGTTGATGCGGTAGGTACAATGAAAAATATAATAGAACTTGCTATGACGCTAGCAATGATTACAATGATAATGATAATAATAATAATAATTATCATAATAACACTTATTATTATTACAGTTACTATTATGATTGTATACATAGAATAATGAAAATGGAAATGATGATGATGATGATGATGATGATGATGATGATGATGATGGTGATGATGATGAGGATGAAGGTGATGATAATGATGATGATGGTGGTGATGATGATGAAGGTGATAATGACGATGATGAAAAGGGTGATGGTTATTTTTTATCTAAAATACTTTTTATGTAGGAAAAAGTATTTTAAAAAAACCTCGTATTACACAACAATGTATATAGGGAAAGCTTGGAGATCTAAATGTAACTCTCACCTTCGCAGTAATCAACCTACATCTTTTTTCCCGACGCTTTCTCAAGAAAGCTTCTATCGTAAACGTGTTTTTTTTCTACAAAACTTCTTATGATCTAAAAAGTACAGCAAAGTAAATAATATATTTAAAGAAGCGTCAATAACAAAGTAGTTTCTAAACTAGAATTTATGTCGTGTCAACCACGATGAGTACACAACGAAAAATAAAACCATTACAACTGTCAGAACAACATCCACAACAACAATTACAATAAAAACTACAGCAACAACAACAAAAAATAACAATAACACCAACAACAGCAAATAAAAATTCATCTTAAAATGATATAAACGGGCACAAATCTCTTCATTAACAAGTTCATTTGACAACTATCTCTTGTTTGCGTTAAATTCTTCTTTCTGTAAAAAAGGCGAAACAATATATGTCTCGCATTCTGTCACAATGAGTCGTAATTCGAAAGGCTTAGTTTGGAGAAAGAGGCTTTTAAAGTTTATTTGGTTGTTCACACAGACTACTGTAGTCTGTGGGTGTTCAGAAGTCCAATTTTTGAAAATTTTTATATGTTGATGCTAAAACCATTTCTAAACAGTTTTCACACCTAATTGATGTTTAAGTTTCATTTGTAGGTGTTTAATTTTTGTTGGTATGGTTGTTAAGTCCTCAATACCTTTATAGTCGTCTAAACTTAATATGCTGTTTTCTGCCCTTTCCAAAATTTCACAAGTCGTAACCCCGCCGACTTCAAACGGCTATAACTTCATATAGAAGCATGATAGAGCTTTTCTGCTTGTTGTATTTGAAAGTAGAGAAAATAAGCTTTTCTGTGATACCAAGATCTGTCTACCTTCTAATTTCGACTTCAGACTCATTTTGACTGGTTGCAAGACATATATTTATTCAGTGACATGCTCAAGTTTGATGCGGTTCTGTTCAAATTTTAATAATTTTAAAAGTGTTTTTCTTTTCAGTTTCAATGTCTTTTTATTTTTTTTCAACAGCTAACAAAAAACAAAGTAAATGAACTGGTATTTTGATCCTAAAGATTGTTTACAATAGGCCCCTTCAAAATTTATTTTGTCATTCTTTTAAACTCTGTTGTCTTTTCCTTTCCTTGTTTTCATCAGAAGCAAATGATATACAGAGAAACCTGTAGTTTATTTGTTGTAACGTAAACATATATGTGTTACACAATGTTTCTTTTTAATCTTTATCCTTATTAGAATATTATTCACTTCCATAATAATTTGCTAAAGTTCTCAAAAATTGTTAATAAATTTATAGATCTAACCTGTGTTTTAAGTTGTTGAAAATAAGTTTGCAGAGTACAGAAAAGCTCAAGAGATCATGTTTCAATAATACAGTCGATACAATACCAGCACTGCTTAAGTTAATTTTCAAGGTTATGGACTACTACATGTACAACAATGTTCTGCAACCTATGGAAGTCAAAGGTTCACCCAGCCAAATGTGTTTACACTATCTTCACCAAGAGCCCAAAGGTAGAATAATAATATCTTGAAATTAGAATAGAAAAATATAAAACCAGCAAATTAGAAAGTTACCCAACATACATATGAGTCCAGCTAGACGGCAGACTTATAGGCTAGTAGAAATAAGTTCTGAAAAGAAATCTCTGTAAATTTTCTTTGAGTAATTTTAATAGCATTAGGTCAGAGAGGTTTGAAAAGCAACGTTAGAGCATGGAAATCGAAATCCTACTACCCGTAAATAAAGTCACAATACATGTCATTCCTTAAAGTTCAACACAAAATACCATTAAGAACATTTTTCGCACCAAACATATGCATGCTTCATAGCGTCAGAAAGGTCTTTTTGAAAAGTAATTGAAAGGTAGGCCTACTTATCTGTAATTTTGAAAAAAAAAACGCTAATGTCACCAGTATGCGACCTTTTCATCATGTAGAGACAGCTGTTCTCAGAACCTATTCTCGTTGCGTATCCTTAAACGTGCCATGGAAAACAGTAAGAAATACAAAGTGCAAAGCAGAGTGATAATATCATTTAGAGATGTTATTCAGAATATTACAAGGTGTAAATACATCACAATATGCCATTTTTTTTAAATTTAAGAGCAAAATACCATTATTATCATTTTATGAACGAAACATAATTATGCAAGCTGCATATCAATACTAATGTCTTATTAAAAAGTTATAATGGATTTTATTTGCAAAGTATTTGAAAGGCACTTAATGACTTATGCTTCTAAAAAAAAAAACGCACAGAGATCCATTCAATCAGTTGAAAAAATGGACTTAGAAAAAATAAAACATTGACTTTAAAAGGTAATAATTAACTAAAACTGTTGTTTTGAGGCATTGATTTATACATTTAGGCCAAAGGTATTAGAAAAAACATACCTTTGCCACTGGTTTATTAATAGTTGAGAAAAACCACTACAAAACATTCAAACTCCATTTTCTCAGTTTTACAATTTGTGGAGTTGTTACAAATAAGAACTAGAGTGACGAAATAACAAAGGTAATTGGAACCTTCTATTAGTTGAGTATCCTTTGAAAGACAAAAAATACAACTTTTAAATTAGAATGATAATATAATTATAGGGAGATGCAATAACTTCCTATATTAAATAAATCTGGAGTGAACCATAAAATGCCTTTATAACAGTGATTTTTTACATGCCTTTCTTTTTTTATCATAAAGATTTTCTTTTTATAATGGAGCATGTCATTTTTAATTTCCCCAAAAGTGATTAATAAAGAATTCTGTGTTCTGTAGAAAAAAATAATGGTGTGCGAACTCAGTCTTTCCCCATCATTCACAGTCACAGAAACAGTGTTCCAGCCTTCTTTCAATATTCCTTTCAATGATATCCCTGGTCTATTTGAGCAGTCGCTGCCTGTATAGCCAGTGCACATTGAGCAGATTTCCTCAACAGTTAAGCCACATGGCCAGGCTAATCGATCAAAAACGGAACCTCCAGCTATCACTAGTTGCTGCACCAACAGAGCGTAAACTTCTTAGACCATTTGGGGCAACATGTAGAATATACTTTGCTATGTTTCATGGACTACAACATCAGCAAGAGGTTCCTATTCAGGATCCCGTAGAAGTCCATAGTTGTCAAATAGTGCACATTGGTAACTTCTGAGCTCAAATTTGAAAATATCATTGCTGTATATACAACTTTAATTTTACAAAATATCGTTTTCGTAAATTTATGCTATTGCAGTATGTAAGTGTATTGTTTTTCGTGGCAAAGGAAGAGACCAATTTTTTTTCCCTAGAAGAGTATAAAGTACATGCTTTCCTTTGTTCTCCGAAATGGTATAACAATGGGTCCTTTTCTTTGTACTAAGAATATAGATGGAAGTTTTGGATTGCTCAATTTAATATATAACTGTACATTGAAGCAAAAGTGGCAATTTTACAATCATGCCAACATTTCTTGAACATTATGAACTATGTCTTGTTAAAAATTGATATTTCTTCTTCTCTCTAAAGAAGGGTCCCAATTCTTCTCCGGTCAGGTTGAGAACAGTAATAAATAAAGAGCAAAGAGATAGTAACAAGATGCTTATCTAAAACTCTGGATTGTGAACATTTGTCTCACATTTTAAGTCACATGGCCTAGTTTTGAGAAATATCCTGTCAAAATTTAGTGGATGTTCAGAGGTCATTTTTTTGTTGAGATGTAGATGCTAAAAACATTTCTGAAAAGCTTTCAAATCTGACTAATGTTAGTATTAAATGTTTAATGTTTAATTGCAGTTAGTATGGCTGCTGAGACCTTCCCACCAAAACATTTTTGTAAGCTTCAGAACGTACAAATTTATATGAAAGTTATCACTATTTAGTGAAAAGATATAAAAACTTTTGCTGATTTAAAATAGGGAGAAAAGGAAAAAAAATTCACCTTTAAATTGCGTTTTCTGAAAAAGTGATTTCCGACTTCCAACTTATTTGCCCTGGTTGCAAGTCACATGTGTATAAGTACAGTACTCCCAAAATGAGTTGTTTTATTTTTATTAACAATTTTTTAATTGAACTAAAAACGGAAAAAAAGAAAGATTGACTTAAAACAAAAGAAGAAAGCAACCATAACATTAATAACATATTTTATTCCACTTGTCAAACAAACATAGCAACAGACAGAGACAGAAACACTAATACTCCTACTGCAACCAGAGACTTAATAGGAGCATTGTCGTACACATAATCTTTTTTGTGCAACAGAGAGGGGAGTTTGTCAACTGATCCTAAGGTTAACGTAAACAATGACCTAGTGACATCTCTTTTTTTCACTTTATCAGAAAACATACATGAAGGGTTCAAATATGCAGAAGTAAATAACGTATAATGTATGTTGCAGGAATGGATAGAGCATGTTTGACAGGTATGACATTCATTTGCATGATCAAATATTAGTTTGTGTGAGTTTTCATTTTTCATTACAAACATTAGATACTTGGATTTTTTTTTTCATTACCAAATTTTCTTTTTAAAAAAGTAAGATATATTTTCAATTTGTATTGCACTAATTGTCTTTGTTTGAAAACAAAACGAGATATACATCATACATTAAACTCTTCCAAAATTGTACATTGAAATGTCCCGTACTTTCCAGACAAGTCCAAATCGCTGAATGTTCAAACCATTTTTACCTTACTAAGCATTAATATTCCAAAGATACAAAATCTGTGAAGTATTTAAAATTGTGTGAAAAGATATTTAAACGTCTGCTGATTTATAATATTGAGAAAAAGGGGTAAAAGCCTTTTCTTTTTAAAGAAGCATTTTTAAAATTTTTTACATCTGTCTCTATTAAGGTGATTGCGAGTCAAAAAACATGTATGACATTTACAAATGTATACAAGATTATAGACAAGAATAACATTATATTGCAAGTAAACAAGTAAATAATTAAAAACTACATTTAAACGTTACATGCTTACAAAACATTAATTCAAAAAACATTTCACAAAAAATCTTGTTTTTACAAAGAAAACAATGACAATGGAGATGGCTTTTAAAACACACTTTGTTCCCAAAACAGTAAGCAAAACATTCCAATTTTGTTGAGCCAGCCCGAGCTGGAATTTTCAAAGCTTATGAATAATTTTAAATTTTTTAGCAACACTGAACAGTAACAATCTCAAGTTTATTGTCGTCTTGCGCCAACACTTCAGTTTGCTAACAGTAACATGCATTTCGAAAGTTTGGCTTCGGGTCTTGATAATGGTAAAAAAGCATGAAAACAAACTGCAACATTGAGACAGGTGCAATATATAACTGTAACAAAATAGATACACATGATTATAAAAAAATCGCCCGTGAGCTCCAGAAGGAAAAAAAACTGTGTTAATATTTTTTTTTTATGGCCAAAGACACACAAACTTGTGATAAAACTAGAGCGTAAGAAAATGAGACAAAAGATCAAAGGCTTCTCTTATAGACTGTCAAAGTATGAGAACCTCAGCTTGAATGTCGCTGCTGTGGCGTTGGTGTCAGGAACAACGTACTTGATGGTGACGTCGTTCATCCGGAAAGTTCTCTCCGCAGCCTGGTGGTAATGATACAAGTAAAGGGAAACCATGGTTGGTGAGTCAGTAAATTTACAACATAAGAGCTACCACAAGATGTTTCTAGAGGGATTCCACAAGTTACCTTCTAACTCTACAAGGGTCGCCCTTTAATTTTTGCGCCATAAATTCACTAACATGTAGCTTTATTGGTAAATATGAAATTCCCATTATAAGCCATTTTAATCAGTTGGCCGACACTTCGTAGGTCGAGATCAATTTCTGATAAGCCAGATGATAACACTATTGGTGTTTACAAATAGATGTTTTTCCTCTTATTCTTAAAAAATTTACACATTTTTCAAAGAATTAAGATAACACTTAGAAATTTTTTTGCATTTGAAAGTTGACCAAAAAAAATATCAATGATCTGTAAATAGTGTCATCTGTCTCATTCAAGTGCAGAGGGGGGAGGGGGGCAGGTGATAAAGTTTAAAACATAATACATCAGGCAAAATATAAATTCTTAACCCTTTCTCTTCTACTAGAACTACCCCACTGTGTGCTTATAAATCTCAAGATGTGTAGTCTATCTAAATTTGAAGTTGAAATTTCAAAATCTGAGTTTTTTGTCTTCCCAACCAACCCTCTGTTCATAAGGGTAGAACTAGGCCAAGTGTAACATAATGAAAGCCTGTGAACCTATTGCTGAAATAACATCGAGCAGTGCCGGTAGTAAACCAGCCTGAATAAGGCCCACAAAGCACAAACATGAGACAACTAGAGAAAACATACAAACATGAGACAACTAGAGAAAACATTTTTTAGTGCAAACCTTGACAAAAACCACTGCAATGGTAACTGTGCACCAATGCTCTTTAAATTGAAAAAAAAAATGATAATAAAGAGCATTTTCATATAAAGAGCATTTTCATAACACATAAACTTGTTTGATGACAAGCTCTACGTTTTTGCAACTTCTGTTGATGATGCGCCTTAAGGCAGCAATGGTTTGTTCTGTTTTTTTTTTTTTGTTTTTTTTTTTCGGAATAGCCCAAAAAAGTAGATTACAGTCTGATCTCCTGGTACAAATTAAGAAAGTCCCCTTCAATCAATATTCTTTTTTTGATTTCTGAAAAACTGTAGGGTATTTTTCAATGTTATTCTCTTATTCTGAAAGATTAAACTTTTAAGAACCTATGGTACAGAAAACTTCTTGAGCCATAGATCATTATGCAGCACACTTTGGGCCGATTATAAATTGATCCCAACTTTGTTGGCTACAAAATCAGTAGTTGTTCTGTTGTCTGCCTCAACACCTGCCAATTACCACACTAACCTTTATGAAGTACCATATTCCTGTTGTTAAAGTCAGGAGTTAATTGTCACTTTGCAAGGTGTTTTGGAAACTTAACTGAAATGTAGTGGCTGGTCCAATTTTGACGATTTTTTTTTGTTCCAAATTAAGAGCAAAAAAAAAAGCAAAGGTGCACACTTTAGCAAAATGCAGCATTAAATGAGAGAACTTTTTAGGTGCTCACAGTATATGGCAAGTGTCATTTTGTTTGCCTGAGCCTAGTTGATGTTCAGTCACACTGATCCATTGCACAGAAGAGTTTCCCATCCTCTTTGTGGAAGAATCCACCATTTTGACAGGGAAACACAATATCATCACGGGCTCAATACATCTGCCCCCC
>BMAT01002554.1:85296-104174 GCA_019649035.1 Elysia marginata | reverse complement strand
ATTTAAAAAAAAAAAAGAGAAAAGCCGCAACACACACAAGTTTGACATCCCTGATTTTGAGCCTTTTTCAGAGTTTTTTTTATTTGATTGAGCGTGTTGAACCAAATATCCCCAGCAGGTACTTACATTCCAACTGGAAGTCTCTAAAGTATAGGCTGATTATCTTGTCACCACCAGGGTTGAAATAGTAAGAACATTGCAAGTTATTTGCATAGCCGGGGTAGCCAGGGGACACAAGCGAGCCGTAATCATCTGTTATTACACCTCCGCATGCTGGAAAGGTAAAAAAAAAATTGGTTCATAGCTTTTCTCTCCATGTAAGCACTTATGTTTTAAAAGGTTAGTGAGATGGGACATAAATTCAGGATAGAAAGGGCAGAGGTATTGCTTTAAACAAATCATTTACATAGTTACTACTCAATTTTTTTAAAAAATGGAGAACAACATTGGTGGTTGAGAAATCACATTAAAGTAGCAACATAAAGGAGATCAAATGCAGAAGTCCACACACTGCTGTGCATGGCCCGAAGTAGGAATGCCTTTATGTAGGTTGTAAGGTAGGTATGAAATCATTGACAATATCCACAAAATTAAACAGCGGAGCTCCTTTTAGATGGGCACTACACTACACAAAGTCACCGTGTTCAGCCTCTTCTAAATTCAATATAAGCACAATATCATCTGTCTGTGTTTTCTGCATGTTCCTATTGAGGCATCTCAATTTAAGAAAAGCTATGGCAACTTACTGGTAGAATAGTCGGCCGAGAAGCCGTTGCCGTTAGTTGCCCCATCCGACTGAAAGACTACCCGCATTCTTGTTGAGGTCGAATTTATTATTGGTGGAACCTCGTTGTGACAGTAGGAGCCAAGGAGATTAAGGGAGCCATTACGATACACATCATAAACCTGAGCGATAGAGCAAATAAGAATTCATGTTAGTTATGTGGCATATCTTAAACAAAAAAGACTTAATTCACGACTACAAGTTGACTAAATTTTTTAATAAGAAGGGAAAAGAATATAAATCCCTATTATGACAGATTACTTTAAGAAAGTCAGTCCTTGCAGGCCATTATGAACAGGCCTTGAATGTCAGATGAGGAAAACATTCTGGCTACATTTAAAAAATTAATCAAACATTTTAATGCTATAAAATGTGTTTAAAATCCATACAAAATATTCACTTTCACAAGGTCTATTGTCTCACCAAACAGCACCTTGAATGTCAGCAAAACAAATTAAAATAGCCAGATTGCATTCTAAAAATTCATCAAATAGTCAAATTGTATGGGAAAAGATTATATAAACCCCTCAATAAATACCTACTTTCACGAAGTCGTCGCAGGCCACATCAAAAGGTGCTCTGAAAGCCAGAGAAACAAAATACCCTCGCTCAACGTTGATATCCCACTCACATTGAGTGTTGTCTGGATAGGTGGATGGGTAGTTAGGACTTGCTATAGATCCTTGTAAGCTACTCAGGTGTCCACCGCATCCTGGGGGAGGAAAAAATCCCATTAATCTTTCATTACCACTGGTAAAAAAATTAGGCCAATGTTTTGGTAAAGGTTCAAACAGGAAAAGACCTGATCGTAGAGCATTACCTTCCTCATGACATATAACATGCACCGTACACCCTATTTCATTGATTAGCTGATTTTGCTGTTCCACATGACCCATAGTCATGCAATGTACATCCTGTTTTTCACTGAGTAAAACACAGAGTTATTAAAAATGCGATTTGATAATAGGCGTTCATTGATGTAAAAAAAATCCCCAAAAAGTATGGTCATGGCGATAGAAAATAAGTCAAAAAGAGGTCAAAGAAAATGTTTTAGTAAAGCTTTTATATAAAAACTTCCTTTTTATTTGACATTTCAAACAGAAAAACTGCAGCTATATTCTAGAATTTTATTTCAAATGGACAATAAACAAAATTGAAAATCTAGGTGACTTGTGCTTAAGTAAGCTTTGTCCCCCTAACTCATGACACCCGTTCAAGCACCCATAGAGTCATAAAATCTAATATTAAAGAACGTTCCCATATGGCTATCTTCTTGATCATCCATTATAGTTTGACATGATCGGGCTAATGACACATGCTCAGTTTATTATCTGTGATTAGATGATGATGAAATGTAATAATGAAATAAATAATGATGAAGGCATGGCAATAATACTAGCAATGGCCATCATGATGATTATCACGATAATGGCAATGTCTAACTGGTAAATTGGTCCATATCTCACTAATCTGCTATTGTGTATGGTTATAAAGCTTACTTTGTCGTGGTTTTAAAAGTGACATCTACATAGCAAATAATTTTCAACAAAGTCTCAGAAAGCTCAGTAAATATAAAACTGCCTTTTCAAGGCTAGAGATATTTGCTTGTCTAAACACCTAAACCTATATATATCAGGCAAAATTGGAAACATTGAGCTCAACTTAAACCACATACCCGGATGACTGAAAGTGTATTCCAGCCGGAAGCCTCGACCAGCTATGGAACCATCTGTGCTCATTACCATTCGAACCTCATTCGCTTGCGATGTGATTGGTGGAATCGTCATGTTGTGGCAGTACTGACCAATTTTAGGTGAATCGTAGCTCCCACCGTTTTGTATAACCAGGAAATCATAATGGCAGTCACCGTGTCTCTCAAACAAGAAGTCAGTGACATTAATCTGGAATTTAAACATTTCAAATGCTAAGAAAAGAAAGGCAAAGTAAGAAAGATGCCACAAAAAGCAAAATCAAATTTTAAAAAGTACAAAAAGATATGACAAAAATATGGAATATGATGCAGAGGTTAGAGAACCTTTGGAAAGAAAAAAGACAACTAAAAATACCTTTGCTGCCATTTTTCACTAAAATTACCCACTCAAGGGATTAGGGTCAAACAGTTCCATCTGGAATTGATTTTTGTAGCACAAGTAACATAACGACTGCAGGCGCTTAGTAAAATTTCTATAACGAGCATTTTTTATCAATTTGAATGTTCCTCAGCCCCTTCTTTTTATTATAAAAAAGGACAAGCTTTTTCAAAAATTTTGCCATGGTCACTGTTAAAATTATTCAAACTTGCCGGTGAACACAGTAAAGAATATCTTGACACAGTTTAGAACTCAACAAGAGATTACTAACATCAAGAAGGAAAACATAAAGTTAGAGAAAAAAGTCGATATTAACAGAGAATTTATCTTCAAAAAGTTGACATTTACTAATTTGTTCCCCGCTCATATTTTTATGGTTGGCCATAAGCAAGTTTGACCTCGGCTGCTAGTTTTACAGTAGGTGGACTACACAGATTATAACAGTGTGGGTTCTTTTAGATATCTGTGATTCAACAAAATAATTACATGTAGAAAACAAATTTTAAGAATTCAAGGGTTATTGAGAAATATAGAGCAATGGTATAAATGGAAAGATGAAAACAAAAACTTTAAGATCTAGAGCAACCTTCACTGTCATAATCTGCTTCCCCAGACTCAAAGTTCTTTTAAGTAGCTTTTAATGAGTTTTGGGACTGCCTTCCGTGGTTAAAGACTATAAAGATATTTGAGTAATTAAAATCGTTCTGATTATCGTCTGTTCCGTCATTTTCATCCCAGTTTTCCATCTTTTTGTATGCTTTTAATGAAGATAACCGTTTTGGTGGCCCCATCCATCAGCTTCCACTGACAAAAAATGGTCACATTACTTTGCCCAATCCATGAGCTTCCATTGTTGAAAAAAGGTTAAAATACTTAGTTGTTTTGCTTTTAAATCTTTTTAATCATCCTCATATAACATTTATTAACAACTGGAAAGGAAGTCTTCAATACTCAGTTTAAACATACTTAAAAGTGTATGTCTTCCTTGAAAGTTATCCATTTGCAAAATTGGAATGAAATTGTGAGCAGATAGCTGAGTATAGGACCAGCTTAAGGGCTGGATATGAACTAAATCTGAGCTAGAAAACCTGGCTTAGGGGAGTAAAACTAGTTAACTGTATAGGCATGGGCGGCATTTTGCATTATTCTAGTGTTAAAGAAGTGCCCTACCACAGGCAGTGAAAGATCATGTCAGCGCTCCAGTGATGTGGTCTGTGAGTTCAGAAGGTAATTGGGTTGGTAACAGCTTGTCAAGGAACCCGTTAGAGGATTAGCCGCTATATAAAACTTTAAATCTTTCTTAACTTTCATTTAAACTAAAAAATTATTACTCATTACTGCAGTCAGGGGCCTGCTTACACACTTGACTGTGTTATTATCTACATGATACTCCGTTTAAACAAAAGTAAAACAATGTCAAGACCATTTCCTTTGATGTTTCCCTGGAATGATAGGAAAAAGTTGTAGGCTCACAAAACAAAATGTATGCCTTCTTCTATAATACAGTCACACCCATCTTAGATCCTCCCTCAAAACGTTAAATGGGTCTAAAGGCTTATAAAGCTAACAATGAGGTTATCATAAGAAAATTTATTTTGAGAGTACTAGGCGGTGCTCTCCGTACTTTGATAACCATTCCTTCAGGGGCTCTGATGAGCCATGCACAGTCCACATTGGTTGGGTAATTCTGGGGGTAGTTGGGGCTCGTGATCACTCCCGACGGATCAGTCAGTACGCCACCACAAGCTGCCCGTCACACACCAAACACAGAAGAGAACAGAAGAAATGTGCCAATGAAACATTTCATTTCAAACGGATGATTTCAGTTGTTTTTTTTTAATTTTGATATTATATGTAAAAATATCTTACAGCAAAATCCGCTCATATCAAGATGCTTTACGAGGTCGATACAATGTCGATAAATAAAACCATAACTTGTTTATTTCCTCTTTACTTTTTGTTTTTTGTTTAATGCCTTTTGAATCATTTCGATGGTAAGCATGTTGATAAAGCACAAAATGGCAGGGGNNGGGAGTCGATATAATACAAATTATTTTGTAAGATTACAGAGGGAAAAAATTCCGTCACATCCAAACGCTATATTTCAAGTTTTATGTCACTGCAACTAATAAATTCAACTAACATAATACATCATTCTATTAACACTTCCAGACCTACAATCTGAAAATCTTGAAACGTTCCTAAACACTTGCCGCACATAGTGCACTTGAAGGGTTTAATAAAAAAAAAAAACGTACGCTCAAAAGTATACTCCAACCGGAACCCAGTGTTACTAATAGAGTAATCACTGACGAAGGCAACCCATGCATCAGCAGATGGAATGACGAATCTTGGCAGCCCACCCCATAAACTGCGGAACTGTCTTGTGTTGGTACTGGAGTTCCCGCAAAATCTACCAATGAGTGGAGAACCGAATCCCACGCCTGAAATAAAACACATTCTCCAGGTAAACTACCAGACAGGACATAAAATGAGGACAAGTATATCCATAGATTGCTTTGAGCAATGGCCTTATTGTATACTATCTTTATTCCTTTTTTTTCCTTCCCTAACTCTATCTCTCCCCTCTTTCTCCATTTCTCTCTTTTCCTCTCACTCCCTTTCTCTTTCTTTTCACTCTCTTGCACACACTAACACACGAATCTTTTTTATTAAAAACAAGCAGAACTTAGGTCTCAAGATATTTTCATCAATTTCACAACGTCTATTAAGCCTAAGTAAAAGCATTTTTTAAAAAAAGCTTTGTACCATTACATAGGCAAGACAGTCAACCAATAAGCCACAAATTCCTTTTTGGGTCTGACAGATATTACCCCAGTTGAAGTTTATCTCTACCATAGATGGCTTCATGTAAGAAAGCTGTGAAGATCAAAGCTTAATTTTTAAAAGGCAAAAAAAAAAATTTGCCAGCTTAAAAACTAAGTTATTCTATTAACCTGAAATAGCTCAGGGTATGACACAAGGTGTGTTTAAATTTATTTTCAGAAAGAGCATTAGCTTTTTTTTTGTTTTGTTTTTTTCAACAAAAAAAAACTTAAAGCCAGTAGGTTAACAGCTTGCCTTATCGGGGACAATACAGGATTCACAAGTAGATTTGTACCTTCTCTTATTTGCACGAAGTCATAATAACACGCCGCTTGATACTCCAAATCCAAATGTCTGAACTGAAATTTCATCGAGCCGTTGACCTGCCTGTTCTCTATTTGCCAGATACATTGTAGACTGTGGTCGTGGCCCGAACCCCTTATACCCGTGAAATTCGGAGATGTCAACTCGCCTGGGCTCTCCGTCAGAATGCCACCACAGTCTAAATATAAAAAAAAAACAAAGGAACAAAACAAAACAAACAAATAATAGTAATTTTTAAAAACTGAAAAAAAATAAATTGGCACAGATAAAGAAAACAGTAGATTTTTCCAATCTGTCTCTATACAAATATAACATACTTTAGAAACCCCAATTATGAATTCATGTTCATAGTTAGGAAAAATTCATCACAAGCTTTAAATTGAGACACAGAAAAAATTGAGCCGATAAAAATAAGCCTGGTTTACTTCTATAATAAACAAACTTCCATTTGTCTTAGTGTGCATCAGTACAGCTTGATCGATCGTTGTTTTAAACATTGCTACAACTTTGTATGCAGACAGCACTGTGCCTGACTGATGACTCGGACATTGTGCAAGCAAGCAAAGTTCTAATTTTTATTGGGTTTTTTTTTTAATTTAAAATTTTTTTTTTATAAATTAAAATTTCAATTGTTGACAGGGGCTTATATAAGCTGTTTTTCCACTTAACTGACATGGACATTCCAACTAAAAAATTTCAGTTTTACAAACCTATCAGTTCAAACAAAAAGAACTAGGGAGACAATAACTACCCCTTACCAGCTTCCTCGTCGGAGGAATATTCTGCTCTGAATCCACCGTGTGTGATTGAGTGATCCGCCCTGAATACCACTCTCATTGTGTTTCCGGATGATCTTACAGTGCCAGGAAGATCTGTTCCGCAAAATCGGCCAAGGAAAGGTGAAATCCTCAACAGACCGTTGTTCACCTGATCAAAAAGCAAGATTTATAATCATATTTATGAACCAAGCACGATTGACAGGGATGGCTGGGTGGAGGGGTTTTTCAATAGCAAATGCCTGCAAAGACAATGCAATAAATAGACATTTCTTTGAAATTAGAGAGTAATGTTCTCTTTCATAACAGACATAATATAATTATGTTTTTTAGGTTAGGAAATGAGAATGATTGAAGGTTTGGGAGAATTGAGGGAATTATTAAATCACCACAAGTTTACATTAAAAGGTGCTTTAACATAATGATAGACAAAGCCTACTGTTTCTTTTTGAAAACCTTAAACTTTTTTACAATTTGTAATTTTTCAACCCTTTGAGCCCTGAGTCCCTGAGCCTTAAGTATACCACCACCTGTTATAATCCATCCAAAGGAAAGTGCAAACTCCATTTAGCTATGTGACATTTTTGATGCTTGGATGAATAGTTAAATATGTCCTGTTCAAAACAGGAACAGCTTTGAAGATGAAAATTGCAACATCGGAACCATTTATGCTCAACAAAAGACATATGTCTGCCAATAAAATTTGAAAAAACCTGAATTCTTAGACACTTCTTAGAAACTTGACATTTGCTTTCCGTCCCATATAACAATACTCAGTTTCCAAATTTTCTTGATATATCAGTGTGACTTCCTGTGTAAGTGAAAAACTTTGAGATGCTCAATACTGACTGTCACCATGATAAAAATGGTTGCCTCATGATAAAAGCTATGTTGCCTCAAGTTACAAGGCAAATCAATTAAAAAGCTACTAGTCAAGAGTTTGAATTAGAATGAAACATTTTCTCAGCCCCTTTGCATGAAGCCTACATTATTTAACTGTAAACACATACCACAACCATTAGATGGCCGACAGCACTGGTTCCCATAGCCATTTGCATGAAGCCTACTTCATTTGACTGTAAACACATATCACAACCATTTGCATGAAGCCTACTTCATTTGACTGTAAACACATATCACAACCATTTGCATGAAGCCTACTTCATTTGACTGTAAACACATACATCACAACCATTTGCACAAAGCCTACTTCATTTGACTGTAAACACATACATCACAACCATTTGCATGAAGCCTACTTCATTTGACTGTAAACACATACATCACAGCCATTCGCATGAAGCCTACTTCATTTGACTGTTAACACATGCAACGACCGTTGGATGGCACACAGCACTGGTACCCATAGCCATTCGCATGAAGCCTACTTCATTTGACTGGAAACTCATACCACATATTCTCCAATCATTACAGGCTTGAGTGAAGCAGCTTACTTGAACATAGTCGTAACGGCACATGCCTCCTGGGCCGGGAGTCTCCAGACCAAAATCTGTGAAGGTAAGACTGATCTTCCTCCCAGCCGGCACTCTGATGTTCCATTGACACACTCGACTATGAGCATACGTGTTTGGGTAGTTAGGCGAGGTGATCACGCCAGACGAAGCAGTTAAATCACCGCCACACTCTGAGTTTGGAAAAAAATTGAAGAAACTTAGATCTAGGATCAGAACTTGATATAACATATGAGACAAAAGAAAGAACAAGACAGAGCAATTGCAAAATAGACCCCCCTTTCCCATCCCGCAGCACTGGTACCCATAGCCTTGAATGACAACAGAACAAGCAGGCAGACTTCTGAGCCATCAGATTCAAAGATTTTTAACTTTCCTGACTCCCACTTGTACAGCATTCTGAGACCTCAACAAGATTTTCTAATTTTTGTTCCTTTTTTTGGTTTTTACTTTTGCTAAATTGCAAATAAAATAGAAACCAACTGAGACCTTTGTAGCCTGGACAACTCTTTCCATCAGTCCGATTTTATTTTTATCAAAATATACTTTATGGTTTGAAGAGTAGAGTAAGTTTTGATTTAGTTTACAACTTACTACATCCAAGTTTTCTTAATAATGTAATTATTATTAGTTTTGATTTAGTTTACCATTTGATAAACTCAAGGTTCCCTTGTAAAGACATAATTATTAGTAGAGTGAAATTTTTTAACTTCATGTCACCTCTCACCTTCAACACTGGCGGCAAACTGTATTCTGAATCCAGGGGCATTGACAGAAGCATCCGATCTAAACCACACGTAGGCTCTGTTATCAGCAGTTGTAAACGAGTATTGTCTGCGAGAGTAGGCTGATCCTAGGTATATGCTACCACATCCACTGTAGAGCATGCTTCCTGAAACATTGGCTCTTGCTTGCGTTACTGACAAGCCTAGTACAGCCACGGACGTCTCTGGGTTCTCATTGCTAATGCTGCTGTTAAGTGTCGAGGCAGCAGGGTCTATTATTTCAAGAACATCCGCTGAACAGTCTGAGGAAGCTTGCAGATCCATCTGAGTGATGTTGATGGTGAGGTAATGACCAACTGGACCTTGTATTACCCAGAAACAGTCCAAGTTGGCTCCATAGTTGCTGGGGAAGTTTGGACTGGTAATGGTGCCTTGTGTTCCAGATAAACGACCGCCACAAGTTGCTGAAATATAAGTTTGGGTAAGTGAATATTAGGTATCGAAAATTATCAGGAACAACTCAATGAGACAAGTAGGAAGAAGATCACATAAAGAATGAGAGAAGATATTTACAAAGTAAAAGAAAAAGAAGCAATGCAAAGAATCAATGGCAAACCAGCTCTTAAACAATCAAAGGCTTAACTACTTCAACCGATGCACTTTTTTTTAGCTTTTGAACATGTAAATTACATAAAATGATCATAATTCTTTGCTACATTTTTACAGATATTTACAAGAACTTAAGAGAAGAGCATCAAATTTTGAAGATCCAAATAACAAGGGCTAGGGCTGGTAGATTGCACAAGCGACATGAACAACTGGCCTCAAACAAGATCTATTTTTCGTCCACATAATGACTTTTTTAGGGGGAATGCTACCCATAATTGTTAAAAATGGTCTGACACCATTCTGAGGTTTGGTTGCTACTATGACCATATTTCATTATTTACCTACCACTTTAAGTGCTTTTTAGTGTCTGTTAAAATTTTGCTCCATATCCAAACTGTTTTCATTTACACACAAGCACTTCTTTCAACATTCCTGGCAACATCTTTTGTATCATTAATTGAAGTTTTTAACTGTTGAAATGATGAATTTTCTCTCAAACTCTTTAGTGCCACTGTCCTGGTTCAGAACTGTTCAGAGAGTATAAATTCCAGGTTTTTGAAGCGCCAGGATTGGTCAAAGAGTATAAAGCCTTGAGGTGCATGTTGACAACTGAAGCCCTACAGATTGCTTGCCTTGCTCCAAATTATAGTTGAACTATTTTAGTTCTATTTCTTTTAGATTTGTGGGAAATTATCTGCTCTTAAGCTGACACTCAAGGGGCCTAAGCACGTTGAAATTCTTTCTGTCTGAACAGCCGCTTACCGATTGAGTATTTCGCTTTGAATCCCACATGAGTGGCAGAATCATCCGTTATGAACCTGGCGAGCAGAATGTTTGCGGTTGATATCACCGAGCTAGGAAGGTGGTTACCACAAAATGGTTCTCCAATCTTCAGCGAGTTCAGTGTCCCTCCATCATGGAACTCTATGTAATCATATTGGCAGCTGAAATAAACAGAAAAAAAACGAAATGTGAGAATCAGGACTCATTAAAACCTTAGCTCCAGCAAAAAATTTTTGAAAATTATGTTTTTATCAAACCAATGATAAGTAAAACCATTACTATCAATACAGCAGCAGTAAAGAGAAACTTTCCACAACCATGAATTATATTAGATTGGAGAATTCTTTTCAGTCTCAAAAATGTTTTTACCAGTTTATACTTTCATAAATTCAAAATTGTCAGACATATCAGCTGGCGCCCGGGCACTTTGGACAAATGTTTTAGATGGTTTGGAATGTCACGGTGCTTAAAAGAGTTGATAATACTGTTAAAAACTGAAAACAAGACCCCTGAAACCAAAACAAAAATTTAAAAATAGAGACCACAAGTGATGAATCTACAAATTCCTTGCAACCACAGTGAATGCATCGGATGTCGCAATTTTCAACTTCAAAGGTGTTGTTTTCTTACATGTGTTATTTTTCTACGCTTTCAAACATAAAAAAATTTCATAACACTATAAATACAAAATGAAAAGATATTAAAACTTTCTTTGATTTAAAATTTAGAGAAAAAAATAAGAAAAAAATAATGCTTAAAAGTACATTCTCTCAAAAAAAAAAGGAATTTACAGCTTCCAAGTCCTTCGCCTTGGACGTGAGACATAAAAAAGATGCAATTTTTAGAGTTCTTACTTAGAAGTAGTGCCTTCAATTACAAAATCTCCTTCAAAATCAACTTGCACTCTCTTTGCAGGAGGTGCAACAATGACCCACTTGCAGTCGACGTTCTGGGGATAATTGCTCGGATAGTTGGGAGACGTGATGTAGCTGTAAACAAAAGGGAGGTAAATCAAAAGTTTAAAAGGTCAACACAGGAATAATAAACAAAACTCCATCCAAGTTCTGCAGAATTTTATGTACAGAACAAGATTACTCATTATTCACGGTACTGGATCTGAAAGTTAGGTAATGAACACTTCTCTGCAGGCACACAGGGACTTCCATCGTACTGAGTCTTATCCATCTCTTCTGAGTGAGAGAGCACCAGAGACCCCTGTTCTTGTTTCTTGGTCTATATTTGAGTGCTATGGCAGAGATGAACTGCCTCCCTTGTTAAAATAGAGAAAGGACTTCATTCTTAGAAGTTTTTCAAAATAACAGCGTCACAACCAATTTGAACCACAATGACCTAGATTTACAAATTTACTTCTCATCACTCAGGAAAATCTCATATGGAGAGAAAAAATATTAATATGATAGAACAAAAATTAAACCTAATTACCCTGAAGTAACTTGATTTGTCAGAATAATTTGGCCACCGCACGCAAAGTGGCGTTCGGTGTAGTTGAAAGAAAAGCCGGCGCCAGATGTGGAAGCATCGGAAATAAACCGTGCAGTGAGAAAATTACTGCTGGTTTCAGCTACTCCAGATGGGGCGCTAGTTCCACAGTAGCGGCCATTTGAGAGAGATGCTCCGCTGAAAACCAGAGGTGGGCCGTTTACATCGATGCCATTGAATAGCTGGAAAGGAAAAGAATAGAAAACTTCCGATGGAGGCCAGCCAGGAGAAAAGAAATTTATCTCTCAAAATGTTACACAAGTTGAAGCCATTCCAAACAAAGGCTCTGTTTCACTTATTCCCACAAAAGCACTTATTACTACATGTCAAATGACTCTTGAAGATGAGGGAAAGAATAACTTTGCAAAAGGTGAATAACATCTAGATCAACCAAATCTTTGAAAAATGTATCAAAATTTTTGCTTTTTAAATTAGGTTGATAGGATAAATAGAAATCGTCACTGACTTGACTAAAATGTTAAAGTAATTACATTAACGATCCCAATGGCCTCAATAAAACATCACGAGGACATTTCACTATGATTTAAGGCAGCATTTATTTCAATAAGGAAAATCAAAGAAGTGATCTCATATTAAATTAACGTTCTGTTGTGATCATTATGGTAGGCTAGCATTTCTTCTGAGAAAAGCCAAAATACACTATGATAAAAGCTCAAAATGTAAAATTCTGAATTGTGCCTGATCTGCCCCGCATTCTTTATTGCTTGGGAATCAATTTCACCAGATTTCCAATTTTCCCATGCAATCATACAGGCTATAACAGGTCAAAATCTCACATAAGTTTTTTCACTGCCATAAGAAGCTTTTAAAAAGACATTTGATTATTAATGTATCACTGAATGTTGAAACTCCGAAACTCAACTCATTTAGTGATAATGCTATCCTCTTGGTCAATATTCCTTGCACTTGTTATGTAAAGACTGGAAACAAATTTGTTCACCACAGTAACAGTTTTGGTTAATCATCAAACTCCCAAAGATTGCACACAAGACGACAAGAATCTTTATGAATATCATCGGGGAAATTATCCATACTCATGTTTAAAATAGTCGACGTGAACGATTTTTCAGTGCTATCTCTAGGTGTACAAACCTGCAAATAATCATCACTACAGTTGTTTGAAGAACTCTGCACGATATTGAAAGGGCTGTTGAAAGTCACTTGAATGGTGCGGTCTGTAGGCACCCTGACATTAAACAGGCAGTTTGATCCCTCTGGGTAAGAGTTTGGGTAGCCGGGGGACG
This sequence comes from Elysia marginata, assembly GCA_019649035.1. Lineage (NCBI taxonomy): Eukaryota > Metazoa > Mollusca > Gastropoda > Plakobranchidae > Elysia > Elysia marginata. The sequence continues at coordinate 91,020 of BMAT01002554.1, read as the reverse complement.
TAACGATTCCTACAGGATCCGTTCTTTGACCACCGCATGCTGGAAAAAGAAACAAGAAGCGAAGGGTATTTTTTGTATAACTTGACAACTTTAACATGCTGGTGACCTGTGGAGCAATGGGGTTCAGTGATTAGCATGTCAAACTAGTGATCTGGTGGTTGCTGGTTCAAACCACAACAAATTAAGTAATTGCCTTAGGAAAGCAATTTTACCACATTTTTCTGTCCACCAACTTGTAAATTGGGTACCTGGCTATAGGCAGTGCTTGAAGTTGTGGAATGTTAGTATTTTAGCGCCTAACAGGCAGCCTCATTGTAAGGATCTGAAATATGAATTGAATTTGCTTTGGTGTGTATAAGCCTGCTGGAGGAAATATCTAAAGTCTTAAAACTGCCTTCGGCAGTAGAAGACTAAAACTATTTTTTTAACCAGCAAAACAAGGGGACTTATCCTTTCACTACTCGTGCCTGTAGCTGCAATGTAAATAAATCCATAGCTTGTTATTACGTTAATCTCCAAAAATAATAATTGAGACTTTGTAAGTCAGTTAAATGAGCTTATTAGATTAAAGTTTGCAATTGGAAAGCTGTGGTTTGCAAACCATTTAAGACTGATAATTATTTCTTTATACTTTAAAAAGAAAAAAAAGGTAAGACATTCAGTGTCTGTAATTTTCAAGAATGATATTATAGCCTGCCACAAGGAAAAAAAAATGCAATCTTTAAAGAATGTTTACCACAAGGAAAATACTTCTTTCCATTTTCCAAGCAGAATGCATACAGCAATTCGTTGTGTTGATTAAGGAACATTTAAAAACTAAATACATAAGACATATGTTTATGTTGAATGCACTCACTGCTCATAAGCGTAGATTTATTCTGTGTGGATTTCATACATGTCAACGTTTTAAAGACCCACTGATAAGTACATTTGTTGTGGATGAAGCTACTTATCCTATAGACAAGGGGATCTGAAATAAACTTACCTCGTTTGTACTCTTGGTATCATATGATCTGAAACAAACTTACCTTGTCTGCAATCTGGTGACAATATGATCTTAGACAAACTTACCTTGTCTGCAATCTGGGGAATAATATGGTCTGAAACACTCTGACCTTGTTTGTAACCTGGGAAAATATGATCTAAAACAAACTTACCTTGTTTGTACTCTATATTGAAGCCTGGTGCTGGGTATATACTGTCAGAAGTGAACTTTACAACTAGCACATTAGACTGCGAGATCATTGGGGCGGGTTCGTTTCTTCCACAGAATGGACCGCTCATCGGACCATTTTCACTTCCTGCAAAAGACAATTTATCCTCAAATACATTAAATTTGCTCATCAAGGGTGAACTACAGGTACTTTGAGAAAAATCACATTTGAAAGTAAAACATATGAAATGACAAATATTTCTGAAACTATTGGTAGACTAAGTTGCAGTTGGCAGTATCCCAGCTGTTTTCCCTCATTCTGATTTATCTTACGGGCCATTCCTCTAGCCTCAGTAGCTACAATTCCTCATGTTAGGGTTGTTGTTTATTTTGTTGCAATAAGCCTATACACACTTGAATGTCTTTCCCAGGCCTACGCCTATTATGCCCCCGTCTTGAACCATAAACAATTTTTATAAAGATGAAAAATGTTATCCCTACTATTGTATGCGGTTTCTTTATTTCTAGGCAAAACATAACAATAAAGGTTAAAAGAGCTTTATCAAGATTTTACTGTGTAATCCAATCAAAGCAGTCTGTCTGCCTCACTAGTGAGTCGGCCTACACAGTTAAACAAATTTGCATAAACCAGTCAAATCATGTAGCAGGTAGGGCCGGTATCAAGAAATCAAGTATGAACTCCTTGAAAGCTATCATTGAGTTAAGTGAAGTTTCCTAAAAAAAACTGGCACAAACTAGACAATCTTTTGATCATTTTTGCTCTCCTTGTTATCTACAAAGTCAATTTAGGGCGGTAGAAATGCTCAAAACAACATGCTCTTAAATTTTTAGCTGACAGAAATTGGTTAATTTACTGAAGAAACATAAATAGGCAAATCATTTATTTTGAACTTCAGGAGCAGAACCATGGCAACCGTAATGATAATGATGATAATGACGACTATGATGCCTCACCATCAAAAATCTTCACCCAGTCCCAACGGCAAGCGGAATGACTCTCCAAGTCTATGTGAAGAAAAGACAGTTCAATCCTATGACCTTCTGGCACTGTGATGACCCACTGGCACATGATGCTGTTAGGGTAGTTACTGGGATAATTGGGGCTGGTGAAGTTGTTAGCCTCTAGAGTCGCATACAGGTAAGTGCCACAACCTGCCATTTTGAAAAGAGCAGAGAAAGAAACAGACCTGATTTATCTTGAAATGAGGGGTTTCACAGCAAAATAAGGAAAGTTTTGTAAATCTAGACTTACCATCCCTCAATGTAAGACAAGCTTCGGAGAAAGATCATTTTGCTGTTTTGTGCCTGCAGCGTGGAATGCCTTATTAAAGGAGGTGCAAAAATCAAGCTCTCTCAGTGTTTGTAAGAAAAAGGGCTTAAAGCGTACCTTTTTTTTTAGATATATCATAAACTGTTGGTTGATTCAATGTGGGTTCATTGCATGGATGTAAGGGTTGAGTGATTGGATGTGCACTTCAGCTTCTTCTTTAATATTTAAATGTATTTTTATCTTTTGCATATATGAATATTGTTGCGGTATGAATGAGAGGTCTCTGTACTCCAAGTGTGTAAATGCACATGTCAGTTGAGATTTTTGAAAACGGTAATGTTTCAAGAACTTCTGTTACATTTTCAGAACTTGTGCGATACAAACGTACATTATTTTTAGTTACTTTTCATTTGATATATTATACACAGAGCTAAGAAATGATCTCATGAAGTTATGCATATAGAAGCCAAATGAGTTTTTAAAAAAAAAACGGAAATGAGCTCAGCAAAGCACCTTACACAAAACAGATGCCACAGGAACAAATTGTGTAACAGTTATTTTTTGTTCTGACCATGGCCTAAGAATAGCACTGGTTTAACAAAACCTAGAAAATTGTTTCTGAAGAAGGCAGTAAAATAAAGACAAAACATATTTTATGTATAAACTTAGGTTGTGTTGGTTTTTTTTTTCTTGTTTCATGGAGTGATAGGTTGTGAATCTGCTTTTTTATTACCTTTTATTTAGATCGTAGAGATTTACATGCATCCTATTTCGATCTTTCTATGTAAGTAGATATACTCCATGTGTTGTGAATTCTGCTTTAGTATAAAGGCAGACAGGCAGATAGAGAGTTGTTTGTGCCCACAAATGAAGCTTTCATCCTATCACGAGTCTTCCCTTTTTGTCTTCCTCTAATTCAATCCTCCACGTCAACATTTGGTGCTCAAAACCACAACTTCTTGTAATATGTTTGCTTGTCTAGGCAAACCAACAAGTAGGAATGCTGTTTTATAGTAGAGCCAATCAAAGTAAACTTTTCTTTTCACTCAAATGAACCTGAAACTGGCTTCAAAAACTGGCATAAAATTTGATCTTATAAAAAATAAAGACTTAAAAAAAAAATTGCAGAGAAAAGATGGCAGAAGCAAAATATGCGAAAAGCCCAAAAACACTCCATGGCTTCAACATTAGGGAGTTTTCCTAGATTCCCGTAATATGGTCTACAAATCTTGCTTGTTGCCTCCAAAATCTTTCTCCTAACAAGTTATTTTCTCTTGTGTAACATTTCACAGTCTCTCATATCTCATGGTCTCTCCATGCTCACATATTTCTTCTTTTTTTGGACCTTTATGTTAATATATATCTCTTAGTCATATTTCTTGAATATTCCGGGAGAGTAATTCATGAAGAGGACGAAACTAGATTTATGACAAAACTATTGTCGTATTTGAGCAGGAGCCTTAATCTAGGCCTACGAGATATTCAAGGTATTTTTCTAGTCTAAAATTTCAGCCGAATTTTACACTACATCTGGTTCTGGACTAAGGAGTAGAATTTTCTAAGAAGTAGAATTGTGGTCTTTCCTTCCTATGATGATGTTGACTTAGCCAATTCAAGCCAAATTAAGAAGATTTCAGGTCAAAATATTGGAGCCTATGGTGTTTTAAGGGTTATCATTAAAGTTTTATGATTGAAAGAAATGTTTAAATTATTATAAGAAATAACAGATGCACCCCTTCCAATGACATGTAAAAAAAATAAAAGTTTGACAGACTTTCAATTTTTATTCTATCTACTTTTCCATAGCTTTTTCTCTAGGATATCAATTGGACTTCCCAGATTTCCCACCTTTTTTCTGATGCAGTCCGTCTAGGCCAAAAATTTTCAATGAACAACAAAGTCTAGTAAAAAAAAATAAAGACCCGCTACAACAAGTTTAGTCCTAGGCCTGCGACTTTTCTATGAATCAGTCTCAAGGAATAGATTTATTTTATTTTATCCTTCTGGTTCTTACCTGATGCTGAGGTGCCATTAGGTGCAGGTGTTGCAGACGGATCGTGTAACACAGTATCCCAAGTGAGCAGAAAGCCAGGCTTTTGGATGATAGAATCAGAATGGAACCACAGAGACACAACATTGTTGACCGACTCTACAGGCTCGGGCAATACCTCTCCACAGTACTTCTCTCTTCCCAGAGTTACGCCATCAGACTCCGCACCATCATAAATCTTGAAAACCGCAGAAAATACAAAAAAACAAAAAAAGCTTTTTGAACCAAAAGTATCAACAAATTATTACCGTACTGAAACCAGAAAATCCTGGGTTCAATTTATCCCAAGCACTATCAATAGCACAAAAACGCAGATGGCATGGTAAAGAAAAGAAAACTCAGGCAGTTATTCTGGCCTCTTGTCATGTTTTCATTTTGGGTTGGATAAATTATAGCAAGCAAATTCTTATTAGAGACTTGTCAAGTTATATCTAATAGTTCAAAAATTGTCCACAAAGAGTAACTCTGCAGTGGGCGAACAAAATACAGAATCTCTCAAATGGTTTACTTTGCAGATACTGCTTTTTGTTTGTCCCAAGCAGAACTTGTGACATTATCAAAGACCTACACCAAGTCCTCAAATTTATGCACCTTGCCAAGGTCAAGGGCATATTTCAGAATGCAGTGAAACAGTTAATGGCAAAAAAGTTTGTAACGCCTTCATAAAAAAAAGCAGATGAAACAAATACAGTTACTTACTCTGAGATAATCATAAGGGCAGGATGATGTGACCTGTTCCAGTGCAAAGCTATTAAAAGTGATGCGAATTCTTTTCCCTTCATCCACCGTAATTGTCCACCTGGGATCCAAATTTTCATATTAAACTCTGAATACAGAGAGACTACCAGGTTTTAAAGGAATTCTTACTGTCATGTTTCTTAGAAATTAAAGATTTTAGTATTTGGTGAGAACATTAACTTAAATGTTGGTGCATGACATCTTTGCTTGCTGGGCCTCAAGAATCCAAGGACTATTCAAGAAAAATCATTTAACAAATAACTAATTTAGGTATGTCAAAACTACAACTTTTTTGTTTTGTTTGTTTTTAAAAAAGAGTGATGAATGGCAACAGAACTTTTTGTACTTCTAATAAGTCAAATAATGTATTCCTGTATTTCTGATCATCTACTTGATAAGGAAATGCTTTCAACTGAAACTGTAACGGCTACAAATTGAATATTGAGCTTTCATAACAATCTGCTCTAGCCTGGATTATTATTGGATTAAAAA
>BMAT01002554.1:37110-53826 GCA_019649035.1 Elysia marginata | reverse complement strand
CCCCCCTCCTAAAAAAAAACAAAAAAACGGAGGAAAATAGTGTAGTCTGGCAAACAAAGTCGCTGTCACTGTGTCAGGCAAAAACTGCCTCATTTGCATAAAAGCCCAGGCTGGAACTGGCTCAAGCTAGCAGTGGACGCGGTGCTGAAACCCTCAAATTTTAAAATACTTACAACAAGGTTGTTATACTCGCAGCCAGAAGTAGATTGCAGATCCAAACCAGTGAATGTGAGCTGGACTTGAGTGCTGGCTACTGTAGTGATAGTCCATACACACTGCCCAGCCTGAGTGTAGGCACTGGGATAGTTTGGTGACTGCACAGTTCCGCTAGCACCAGTCAGAGCCTCACCACATCCTAGCGGAGGAGAGCATTGCAAAGACATTATTAAAGGGAGAGAACTGAGAAGCATACAGAAGCTTGACATAGCAAATAGATTTTAGCTGATTGCAAGAAAGATGTTTCCTAGAGGGATATATGTCTAGCAACGCAGGTGAATGGGTCAGATGTTGCGATTTTCTTTATCTAAGGCGTCTCTCTTTTAAACAAAGCATTTTTTTAACAGCTTCCAAACGCAAAAAAAAAGTTATGAAGTTTTCAAAATTTAGCAGGAACATATCAAAACTTTCGTAAATGTAAATTATTTGGAATAAGAGGAAAGATGCACTTTTAAAAAGCATTTTCTTCAATTGAAATTTCTGCTATCCGACTCATTCAACCTGGCTGCGCAACACAGTAATTTAGATACAAGAAAGAATTTTTTACAAACGCAATTATCAACATTTTTCTAAACAAGCATTTCAATCACTTTAACCCTAGAAGCGTCACATATTAATTTTTGTGTCATAATTTCCCTTAACTTTATCGTTAAAAATGAAATGCCCATTTATATGACGATATAATTGGCTGTAGGTTAAGACATGTAAAGATATAATCATCTAAAAGATTTTTTTTGTTTTTAAATGGCTAAAATTTAAAAAACTATTTGGCAAACTTGTGTCTAATTTATTTTGAAGCTACTAATTTATCTTAGTAGTTTCAAAATGTTTTTTTTTAAATAAAAGATGCCACAATTACGAGATAAACCTTGGAAAACTGGACATACATGTCACCATTTTTACCACACAGAAATAAACTGTTTTAATCAGATATTAAAAAAAAGTCAAAATTATGAATCAGAAAAGTTATTTCTTAACATTATTGAGGCACTGGGATAGTTTGGTTTCTGCACAGTTCCACTGACACCAGTCAGCGCCTCGCCACATCCTAGCAGAGGACAACATGGCAAAACATGTTTTTCTACCACAAAAGACTAGTAAGGAATAAACCTCAATCCATCCTTTTCTGTCTCTCTTTGTATGGATCAAAAGTAAATTTTAGTTTTAGCTAGAAAAAAAGGGAATCCCCAGTAGGTACAGACTTAAATCCTACCTGGGCTAGTGTCAACGTTGTATGTAATGTGGAATCCTGAATCAGCAAAAGAACCATCAGAGTGGAAACGTACATAGGCAAATGGACCAGTGGTAGTTAATGGCAATGGATTGCTAGATGAGCAAAATTTGCCAAGACGTGTTGAGCTTGAGGTTTCTCCATCTCGTATCTGCAGAAATACATCAAAGGTCAATCTCATCAGCATTGAGAGAATGATTGAAAGATTTTTTTTATAAATGAGCAAGCCAGAATAAATCAAGCTTAAATCGTCTATTTGATAACTTTACTTTTCTTAATTCTGAAAAAGAAAATATTCTGTTTTTTTTTTTTCAAAATTAGAACTGTAGCTGTTCAATATCTTGAGATATCTCATGTTTAACGTAGGAATTGTCAGCAGGCCGATTGAGTCCTTTAAAAGGGAATATCATTTTTAGCATTACAGCATTACATTATTGTCGGGTAAACCAATTCAAAATGGTAGATTTATATGTGTAAGTTACAATGCCTTCAAAGGCTTTCACTCATTAGCCTACGCAACTTGTCCCTGATTCACATTACCGTCACTGTAGTGATAGAGGGAAATTGACCTAAAAAAGGGTAAGAAGTATCGTATGACTTGACCTCCAGATTATGTTTGTTGATTCAGGCTACTCGGTCTTCATCAGCATTACGAACTCTTGCATATCCATCATCTAGTTTTGTAGCTGGGCAGTTTAGAACAATATAATCTGTTGTTTCAAAAGACAAGCAACCTCATTGGCAAATTGGAGAGCCCATCATTTTTCACTTGTGATTTGTATAGGCAGTCTTTGCAAGTCTCATCCTAAGTCAGTTAGTTATCACCCACTGCTTTCTTTTTAAAATTGTGAAGCCAGGAATAGATTGGGTTAGGTTCGTTGCCATACGTTTCCTGGCTTAGATTTGTTGTTATACTTCAACCTATTTTCCCATTCTTTCCTCATTTCCTATGTTGCATTAAAGTTTTCAATGTTTGCATTGTAGAGAGGGTTTCTTGACCACAGCCTTTTTCGTGTTGGGGCTTCCTTGTATATTTGTTTTAGGGGTATACTGTCTGCCATGTCCTTGATTCTTTTGGTTATTTTCTCTTCTGATGTGGGGAGATGCAATAGAGCTTATGGTAGGAAGCCAATGTATCGGCATTGATTTGAGACAGCCACCTATTGTTCTCATCGTTTCACGCAGTTCAACACCAGCAAAGGGATGTAGTTCTTTGATGAGCTTAACGTCTCCTAAGCTTCACAGAGACATAAAAGGGTGGAACCCCTGCCTCTCTAACTGATACTTGCTGATAAACCAGCGAGACAAAAAGGCATGTAATCCCTGTCTCTCTATCATATTCCTGCTGATAAACAATAGAGACATAAAGGCATGTAATCCCTGTCTCTCTATCTAATACCGCCTGATAAACAAGATAGACATAAAGGCATGTAATCCCTGCCTCTCTATCTAATACCTCCTGATAAACAAGACAGACATAAAGGCATGGAATCTCTGCCTTTCTATTTAATACCTGCTGATAAACAAGAGACATAAAGCCTGTAACCCCTGCCTCTCTATCTGATACCACCTGATTAACAAGAGAGACTTAAGGCATGTAATACCTGCCTTTCTATTTAATACCTGCTGATAAACAAGAGACATAAAAACGTGTAACCTCTGCCTCTCTATCTAATACCACCTGATTAACAAGAGAGACATAAAGGCATGTAATCCTTGCCTTTCTATTTAATACCTGCTGATAAACAAGAGACATAAAGGCATGTATCCCCTGCCTCTCTATCTAATACCTGCTGACAAACAAGAGAGACATAAAGGCATGTAACCCCTGCCTCTCTAATTACCTGCTGATAAACGAGAGACATAAAGGCATGTAACCCCTGCCTCTCTAATTACCTGCTGATAAACGAGAGAGGAGAAAATTATTTCTTAGCCTCTCACCTCAAGAAAGTCCCAGTTGCAGTTTTCATGGTGCTCCAGTGCGAGGTGACCAAAGGTAAAAACAATGTTGTTGCCTGGAGTGACCGACACTATCCACACACAGTCTTGGTTATGTGGATAAGTCCCAGGGAAGCCTGGGCTGGTGATGTTTCCACTGTCTCCAACTAACATGCCACCGCAAGCTGTACAAGGCAGGCAAGAGAGAAAATAAAAGTTAAGATAAGAAAACATTTGTCTCCCAACCAGTGTGAGTGAGTCAGATGTTGGAAATTTTAACTAAGGTAAACAGCTTTACCTTCTGACCCAAATTATCTTCTGAACTCAAAGACAAGCAGGACTTGAAGCACATCCTTTTAGCACATTGAAAAGATCTTTCAGAGCCCATAGGTGGGAACTCATTTAGCACCAGAGAACAGCATGGGAATGGGTGTAAAGAGTCTCTCCCAAGGACTTAATGCTCACCCGCCAAGCCAGGGATCAAACCTCAGGCCTCTGACCTCAATACCCAAGTGTCTACCAATAGACAAAGATGCCTCATTCTTTACCTTTTTCTGTGAGGCTTTTGAGATCCAATTTCAATTGTGTGAATCAAGTCTGTATTGATTAGGATTTATATAGTTTCAATGGAAACATAAAAGTTTGTCTGAACAAAAACACAAAGATGGACAGAAATAGGGAAAGAATGAGTAGAAGGTAGATAATGGTGAATGAGGTGGGAGTAGGTGAATGGACATGAAAAGAACAAATCCTGTTATTAACATGTGAGGTTCCAAATTTCTGTTATTTAAGTCACATGTATTTTACATGTTTTGGAATACGCAACACTAATTTTTCTTGTGGGTGAGCAAACCATTATGTCATCTTAGTTGCTCTAACAAATGGTTACATCAAGTAGCTAGATCTTTACTCCTCTTACTGGCCTTTCTCAGCATTAAAACTTTAATAAGTATCTTCTACAAAGAGGTGGGTAGATAGAGGGAGAGAAAGAAAAAAGAACATGCTAGTCTTAACAAGTGTGCTCATAAGAGTGTAGCGTTTTGAGGGTGCATACACCTTTATCTGTTTTTGTGCATAACTTTGTAATATAAGTGTCCGATTGTTTATGCCATTTATTTCAGCACAAATATCCATGTCAAATTTCCAATAATGGATCAATAAAGAAAATCTTATCTTATTTCCAGTAACTTGACAACCTGCAAGAAGACAATACACAAAACATTGCTTACATTCGGCATGAGATGTCCAGCTTGCTTGAAACCCATCTCCAGCCCCGGAATAATCAGTTCTAAACCACAGATACAGGCTGCGTCCGGTGGAGTTGATGGGGCTTGGGTTGTTATGGCCGCAGAACTTGCCCAGCATGGGTCCTCCAGCCGAGTTCCCATCATGAATTTGAAGACTGTCGTAGATGCAGTTGTTCGACTGTTCTAAGTGGAAGTTTTGGAATTGCAATCTCAGAACCTACGATAAGAGAAGATTGCCACATGAAGCGTTAGTTCTATAGGTTAAAGTGTACAGCATAGCACATCAATTCCACAGGCCTGTATAGTTCAATGCTATCTCTAAGGATGACAACTTACAGCTTAACACATGGACTTCACAAGCCTGCCTAGTTCAAAGTTTATTGACCACCAGAGCAGTATTATGAAAGGACTGTATTGCATTGACACCTTCCTTTAAAAAAAAGCCTGTAAATGTTAATAAATGGCATTGCAACAAAACGTTCAATAAATAGTGATAGCTGTCTCAAAATGCAAAGAAAGAGTTACTCTTGTTTATCTACTGGAGTATGTTTTACTGCCTGAGTGATGACTTTATCACTCAGTTAGAGAAAATTTATTCATATATTATAGCAATTTGTTAATATCACCATGAAAACATGTGACAGCTTGAATTGACAATGATCATCTTCAAATACCTTATTTATCCCATTTTATAAATTTAATTGAAACCAGGGATACATGTGGCTTGAGCAAAAAAAGCAGAATATTTTTTAGACTCCAATAAAGTATTCTGGTTGTCATTCTAACCAGCTCCTCCTATTGTGCAACTCAGAATATGGAATTAAATTCAAAGAACATTGCAATGCTGCAAAACAAAGACAGGCAGTATTACTTTTTTATTTAAAACAGTCTGCAGCAATATAACCTGTATTACATGTTTTAAAACTTTTCATGTTAAACCTTTTTTTTTGTTTCGCACCACAACTAGCAACACAACTCACCTTATTGGGACTGGTTGTGATGATCCATTGGCAGTTCAAGTTGTGGGCATAAGATATATTGACACTTGTTGGATAGCGGAGGGAGCCGCTCTCCCCTGTCAACGTACCACCGCAGGCTGAGATACAGGGAAAGAAGCCAGCGGAAAGGTTTTACTTAAATTTTCTTGTTCTATCTTTATGTTTCAACTGTGCCCTATAACTGTCATATCTTTATAAAGCTACTGCATAGCTCACCAAGACATAAACAAATTTAAGCACTTAGTTATATTTTTAGAGAGAGAATTTGGAAATGCAAACCAACATAAAAAGAGAAACAACAATTTCGATACATGTGCTACCCTAATTTAAAAACCCAACCTAAGTCACAAAATTCCATTTAAGGTAGAATTTTTCAAAGACACTCCTTGTTCCTAGCTTAAATAGAAGGAGAGAAAATACTTCTTCACCTGAACATATTTATCTACTTTTTGTGGCTAATATAGCTGATATATGCCATTTTGCTAGTGCAGCAACAAATTTGTTTCCCTTGGTGTCAGTGAGTCTTAATTGATTTGAACAAAGGATTCCATAGCACTTGTTTTAAAGTAAAGTAAAGAGCGTTTTTTATAAAGCATTTAATCCACTAAAATGCTGTATGTCTTATTGATTCCCCGACAGGCCATTTCCAAAGAAATTACCTTCAAACTCACAGAGGAGCAGAAGCTTAAGCACATCATTGTACAATATTGACAATATTTTCCACTGCCTATAGCTGGGTACTCATTTTAAGTCTGAGTATGGCAAGGAAATGTATTTAAGAGTATTTGTGAGGGATTTAAACCAACTTGCCAAACCGGGGCTCAAACTCCTGACACTTTACACCAACATGCCAAAGCAGGGCTCAAACTCTTGACACTTAACACCAACATGCCAAAGCAGGGCTCAAACTCCTGACACTTAACACCAATATGCCAAGCCAGGGCTCAAACTCCTGACCTGTTGGTCCAAAAGCCGAGTGTCTATCATATGTTATCTTACCATCTCGTTCCTCTTGACAAGTAGGTCCAGTGTAGTCCGATGTGCATGTACACAAGAAGCTGCCTGCTGGGCCATTAATGCACGAGCCACCGTTCCTGCAGGGATTGCTGGCACATGCATTTATCACTCCTGCACATGTTGGCCCGTTGAAGCCTGTTGGACACTCGCAATAAAATCCATTTAAGCCACTTGGCTGTGAAAGACATGAGTTATCAAATAAAAGATAAAATTTCATTACGAATTTTGAGGAATGAGGGGAGCTATTTTAACAAAATTGTGTCCCCAGTTGCCTTGGTCCTATTTATTTTTTGAAGTTTTTTTTATTATCTGAGGTAGCGAAATACTAGTTTTAAAAAAGTTGGTTTGTTACTTTTTCAACTTTCTTTCATAAATTAACTATGCTAAACCAGTGGTAAGAATAGTATGCCATGTTTTCTTATCCGCTTATTTCTGGATATCAAAGACTTTACCATTAACCTGCAAAAAGTATATATAGTATATACAGTGAATCAATGCCGTGAGTACTTTTTTCTTGAATATTTTGTTCAGAAGTAAAACTTTATTACAAATGAATATATCTGTTAGATAATAAAGCTTGATTATTCTTAAGCTTTCTTTGTACCATCAACTTTTATTTCCTTTATTCCTACAGAATCTTTTGATTTATTGCAGATTCCATGAATGTGGATCTTGGAGGAGGTATGAATATCTAACTCAAATAAAGAATATTCGAATAAGGAATGCTTATCCTTTTTTGACGCTAGCTTTCTGTATGTATTGGCTGAGCTGTTAAAGCAAGAATTACAAGGTTTTCGTTCCCCTTTTTATTTTTATAATGTCTTGTATGTTGCTCACATTAGAAAAAATTCGAAGTATACAATTTCCAGTTTTTATAAGGCCTATTAACAGGTGAGTGAACTCAAATTTCGCTATAGTTGGGTTTCAAACTTACATTTTTCTGAAGTTAAGACATCTTCAATTCTGTGTGTTTTAAATTACAAATGATGTATTTTCAAGCCTACAAGTCCATAGCATAATTAACCTGAAAATTGGATCACTGTGCGTCATTGCCACACTTCACGAAAATGTCAGTATTGGATTACACAATAACAATTTAAACTTTCGGTTTAAAAAGAAAATTGACCTTAAATTGCTGAACTTGTCAAGCTAAATGAGCTCAAAGGTGCCGTGTGTCCCCGTCATGTAACAGTCGACAGATTCACTCAAGTTAGATCTGGGCTTCACAAGTTCCATAGTCAGCCGCAATTCTCTAAACTTTCTAATGTCATTACCGGTATATACCACATTGAAACCAGAAAACGTCAAAGAAAAGCCATAATTTTATATTTTGAAGCCCTGAAATGTAGTGGGTCATTAAATCATTCATTACATTTTTGTTAGCACATTGGCAAAATAAGACTAATATCCATAGAGGGCTTATAGATTGGTAAACTGCTAAAATAAAGCCTGTTTTCCGAAGTTTGGTGGCTGTTTGTGAACATTTTTGCTTAAATACCGTTCAATGCCTCTATATTGTTGTTCTAAATTGGAAAATAAGAATTACCAGATGTCAGATTTAGCCAAACATGCTCACAAATGGAGATTATTGCAAATATTATCCACAGCACTCCCAGATGATGCGCACTTAAAAATACATTACGAAGATTTGTTGCCCCTGTAATAAGTTCACAATATATTGGTTTTACGAGTTTTAATTTTTGTCATTAGTGTATGAATACTTTGCTTTTGTAGAACATCACTGTGTAGAACGTCACTGTGAACATCACTTTTGTGTTTTAGCAGGCAGGCCCTAAGTTTAGAACTAGATTGACTGTGCTGAGCAAAGATGATGCAAACAGGTTTCATAGGTCAATCTTGATTACAATTGAACACTTAAATTTGCAACAAGGGTATTTCAAACAGTTTTTTTTTTATTATAACAGCACCATGAAAAATATGACTGAAATCATCACCTTCAGCTTAAATAGTCTTAAAGTAAAAAAAAGCAGTAGATCTAACCTCCCTCTATCAAGCTCTATTATTTTTCACATAAGTCTCTTGCTTATTCATAAACTCAGCATGAAATTCCCTTGAATTCGATATATTTGTATGTAAGATGAAATTCAAATTTTTCAATTTTTGGGAAAATCTCAAGAGCCTCTTCATGGAATCGGCCTTATGCTTCTTTTATAAGGTTTTCCCAAAGGTTATCATTTCCATAGCATTTAAACTCTCATACAATGCAGTTTCAATGTGTTAACTAATTATAAATAAGTGGGCGTAAGCAAACCAAGAGCTCAACCATGTGATTTCATCATTTAATTATTTATAGAAGATAACAGGACCGGGATACCCATTTCAATAACCACTTTGGGAAAGCAGTTTTTTTTTTTCGTTCTTATTGCTTTGGGTTTTTTTTGGAGGTGATGATGTTTTGTATGTATTTTTGTTTTAAAAGGGTGGAGTGGGAAGGGGTCGTATTAACCAAAAACAAAATTCCAATACAATGCAATGAAAAAAAATATCCTCTCCTACTTGGCAAGTTGCTCCGTTTTGACATGGATTACTATTGCAACCTCCAGCCTGAGAAATGGGAAGACAGCCGGTAGGACCAACACCAGTGCCAGCCAAGCCGTCAGGACAAGTGCAGCCGGTCCTCAAACCATCTGCATTCAGCAGGAAGGAATTTAAAAAACACATCAATCATATCAGCGTCAGGAAACATGGACGGATCAGTCACAAACTGCTTCAACTAATTTTGATTTAGTATCCTAACTAAGAGCCCTAAGGTGGAGGTCACTTTTGCACATAAAAAATTTCACTCAGAAAAATAAAGTGCTTTGTTACAAAATAGTGAAAGTCTCCCTCTTGAAAAAACTTGTACGAGATTTCAAAATATGGATGGTTCAAATTCAATATCTGATTCTCATTAGAATTTCATATTGGAAAGCAGTTTTGTGCCAATTTTATAATTGATTTCAACTGATTTCTTTGTAAAAGTGTCTTTTTTTTTTCAAGTTAGCAATGCCTCTTACTTCCGTCCTCGGAGCAAGTAGCTGATGGATAACAACCTCCATTGTTCACAGCGCAGCCTCCAACAAAACTGCAGCTTCTTCCATCTCCATTGTAGCCTGAAACCAAAAGATAAACCAAGAGGTTATATTGTAGTTTAGTTCACAAAGTTCTTCTCAAGTCTACTTAAAATTGCAAGTTTAAAAAAAAAACCCACAAATTTGATAAGATGCACCAGAAAACATAAGAATCACAGGAAGGGTTGAAATACGACAACAACCAAAGATTAAATAAAAAAACACACATGATTTCAAATGTAGCCAGAAAAAATATGCTTTTATTGCTGTGAAGAAATGAAATTGCACCGCATAAAAGGTAATGAAAATATCAACAAAAGAGATATGCTCATATTCAACTTCAGGCAGTTCTAAGAACAATTATCACAGAGAAAAAAATAGTTACAACTTCAGGCTCAGATGACATTTGCCTTTGACATTTTGGAGCAAACTTTGAAATTTAATCTGCACAAAGATAAATTTGAATACTTTGGTTCTTCACTATATCTCTAGTATCTCTAGTGGGTTAAAATAAAGAGTGTCTTTTCACAAAATCAACAGCCTACATGAAAATAAACATTTAAGATCTCCAAAAAACAATTTGCGTCATTGTTGCATGCACAATACAGTAATTAAAAGCCATTTTGACTATTTTTAATGGATTGAAGATAATGTTACACGAATTTCTTTTCTGAGCCTGTAAATTTTTTTTGATCATTTTGCCTATGGTTTCATCTGTAGTGTAGAAAAAATTTTGAATTATTTTTCATACCTAAATCCTTTGACAGTATTTCCTCTTTTACTTTAATACATAAAATATGATCTTCAATACTAGTTGAAAAATTCTCCTTGATTTTAAAATGACGAATGACCTTCTATCCTTACTATATGCAAGAATTACAGCTTTAAAGCATTCAATTCTAGTGACACGTGAGTAGCTTTCATTTTATGTAACCACCTGACTACTCTCAGATGAGTACATTTCTGATTTGAAATAGCACAAATAGTTGAGAAAATGCCCGGATTATCTTTATTTTTGTTCAACGTAAAAGGAGTTATTTTTAATTTAATAAGTTTCTATTTGTGAGGCAACAATGGTATATCAAGCACAGGTGACTCCCACTTGCTTTGAGTTCGAGCTTTTAGAAGTACAGAAATCTTTTATAGAATGAAATATTCTTACTTTCTTTGAAATAAAAGCAATGGGAGAAAAGTTAGGGACAGTACAAAGAGTCATGGAAAGAAAAATGTTAAATTTATTTGAAAAAGATAAATTCCACAACAGGGTAAAAGATCCAAAGGTAGACAAAAGTGAAAATGACGAGATGATCTGGTTCAGCTGAAAGGAGTGACATGGACAGGGGATGCATTGAATAAAGAAGGAAGAAGAACTGATGTGGAGGGATGCTTCCAGCCGTGGAGGAACACAGCCTCGAGGTATAACTGTAGGTAGGTAGGAAACAAGGTATCTCACAATGTAGAGAAACTAGAGTTAAAATTATTTCAATCTCACAGGGGGAACAAAATGTTAATCACTCTTGGTTTACCCTGGTCACCTGACATGACATTCTCAGCTTTATCGACGATGTTTACCTGGAGGACAAGGACCACAAGTTGAGCTTCCTCTCGAGTTGATACATTCTACCATAGGGTACATGGAGCAGCCGCCATTGTTTGTTTGGCACTCGTTGATGTCAGCACAATAATAACCATTCCCAGTGAAGCCTGGAAATAGAGGCAACTTGTAGCGCACAAAGCATATATATTTTTCATAAAGTATGTGGCCTATAAATGCCACCTATTATTATAAATATTGTGATTAGTATTATTATTATTAACTACAAATCCCTTAAATAGAGTTGCTATCTATTTCTCTTATTCTTTTTAAACCAGCAAGCCACATCACTTTATTATTTGGGTATGCATTGCTATCCTTAAGACCTGTTGTTCTATAGCCTGCCAAAATCTGATTGATACAAGGGTAGTTTTTTTTTTTTCTTTTTTTGATCGAGCCAAGTGATACAGAATCACCAGAATTAACGTTGATGTAGTTAAGATTATTTGGGTTTCAATACATGTGCTTCTCAGGGTATTTATCTTGTGCCCAGGGAAATGAGTCAGAAGTTGGAAATTCTTCTCATAAGAAATAGCCATTCAAACCTCTATTTTTCCTTCTTTTTCTCTATATTTTAAAAAAGCAAAAGTTTTAATATCTTCATACAATACATTGAAAAATGTGTTGTGTTTCGAAACTTTAAAAAAATATCTTGTTCAAAAAAGCAATGCCTTTGGTTACATAGTGACATCTAACTCATTTACCTTGGGCATGAGACATTTAGTCAATAAAGCGTCTCAGAGCTTTATCTTTTTTCTTCATCTGAATAAGTGCACATGTCAGTTAGTTATGTTGATTCTAAAAGAAATTTAAAACCTCAATGAGCATTTCTAAAAGGAGCTAGATCCATGAAAGCATTCGAAGCCTTTAATAAATAATTCGAAATGGCCACTCCCGACCAAGGCCAATTCTGAACTCAAACAAAAGCTGCTTGCAATATGAACATACTGAGAAGATGCTAAAGACCATGTCCCTAGGACTCAGCATTGATTTAAATGTATATGCTTTACAGATATGAAAACAAAAATGCAAAGTCAACTCCAACAAAAAAGGGATTTTGTTACATCTTTAACAAAATAGGCCAACAAAACTAGCAACTTCTACAGGTGTAAACAAATAAATACAAGAAAAACAAGAAATTATTTGTGGCCCTTGCAAAACAGATGATGATTTAGCAGTTGTGTGCTGAAAATGAAGTTTTTATGCTCTACAAGTAAGATAAAGTTAGCTCTCTGAGTGTACAATCAGAGATGGTATAAAGTTTTCATGCTCTACAAGTTAGATCAAGTTGGCTCTCTGAGTGTACAATCAGAGATGGTATAAACTTTTCATGCTCTACAAGTTAGACCAAGTTGGCTCTCTGAGTGTACAATCAGAGATGACATAAACTTTTCATGCTCTACAATTTAGATCAAGTTAGCTTTCGGAGTGTACAATTAGAGAGAAACACAGACCTGCAGGACAGTGGCCACAAGTGAAACCTCCTTGGGTGTTTATACAAGGTACTGGAGGGTCCATTGAACAGTGCCTGGAGTTGAAACATACATATAAGATAATATTACATGCTTCTCAATAGCTAAATGACTTATGCCTCTTGATTCCTTGATGAACATAGGGCTGTCCAATAGCAGTCGATCAGAAGAATATTATCTATTGAAACTGAGTAAGGTGTCCAAAATTTAATTTTGAAAAAAAAATGTAGGAATGCAAAAGCTTTTGGATTAAATAATCTTTCCGTTTTTCAGATTCCCTCAAATACTTTCCACAAAATATCTCACAGCTTTTCACAGAATTGTGATAACTTTATACTCTTTAAATGAACGAAAAAAGACATATTGATGGTAGCACTAAGTTTTAATATGACAAAGGCAACCTAAGAAGACTAAAATAAATTTGAGTAAAGATTTAGCAATAGACTCACGTAGGTCCGTTACATTCATTGATATCTACAACACAAGCTGGGTTTGAACCCGAAGATGTCCATCCTGCCTCACAAATGCACTCGTATCTGGCCTGTTTGAAAAAAAAAAGGTTTAATTGTTCTTTACAGATGGATCTATAGACATCTTTATTATACAAATATCAAGTTCTTTTTTACTTGCAAAAGACTTATACATTACAAACTGCTCTGAGATAGAGGGCTATGATAATGTGACTTTTAAAAAGCAAGAAAAAGACAAAAAAAAGTCTTAAAAATGGATGTGGTTTTTTTTTAATATTACTTTATAACAACCCATTAGGACTTGTTGCATAATATAGGACCCTGTAACAACTTTCTTTTAACTCTGGTGGATTGAGCATTGTAAATAACCACGCCTGATCAAAGTACTTCATCACACTAGAGTGTGACAGATCAAGCACTTTACCCAGCCGACATAAGTAGCTAGAGTGTGGTAAGCCTATGACGTTCGTGAGTGGTTAAGAAGAAGTCTCTTTCAGTGGAAAAAAAACAACCAATTTATGAATGGGCAGGACATAAACATGACTGGTCATAGTTTGTTAATAGTATCCAATGAAGTTTCTTTTAATTTTAAGTTGGTATCTAGCCCTGAGGCCAAATATAAATCGATTATAGCAAGAGGTCCTGTTCAGTCTGAGCGAAGTATACCATCTGAGACCAGGCTTGTTTTTTACCAGTTAGTGTTGGGATAGGGCTCCCATGCTTAGTGTTGGGATGTGTTTGGGAATGTAGTATAGTGTGTAAATGTTTAGGGAACATCCAAATTAGCCTGACCAAAAGTTTTTCTCTTCAGTCTCTTAACTCTTTTACTTCTGCGCCTAAATTTTCTAGATCTATATCTAAGCCTAGATCTACATATGCGGTTGAAACTTCTGGATCGCTGCAAAAGTCGCCAAAAGAGTTAAATTTAGCTTCTCATGGAAGTTCAATCTACTATAATCAACTTCCGGGGTCAAACTCTTTCATAGTTTTATTCATACATTGTCTTTCTCCCCTTCTTAATTATGACTATACATCAGACGCTGGCAGCGTCCAACCGTGGATATAAAATGGTGCACTGGACCTTGACAGCGTCCGGCCATTGTTATAGAGTCAAGTCTTTCGCTTCTTGCTGTAGTACTAGTAGTGGTCTCTTACATATTGCTGCAATTAGCCTCAACATTTTGCAGGACCTATTACATATAGTCTAGGCTACATGCAGGCCTTTTCAATTTGGTGATGCTAAATTTTTTGAGAAATTCAAAGTTTGAATGTGTGAGTGTGTGTGTTACGTCTTGAGCAAGAGGTGGGGGCCTTGTGGATGATAGATACTGGTTTGTCTCTAAAGGCAGACCTGCCACTCCTCAAACTAGAAAATCAGTATGATTGAGTTAAAAAATCAGTATTCAGGGTTTCAAAAATCTGTATGACCATGTACTGGTACTCACAAACTCTGATACTTTTTTAGTAAAAGCACTAAAAGTTCAATTTCATTGTAGCCATCATCATTTAAATTGTTTAGAAAAAAGGAAAAAAAATAATGGTTAAAAAGCTACCATGCTCCATAATACAATAAGCCTAAAGTAAATCATTTTGGTACGCACAGGTATACAAACAATTTTCAGATTGCTAAAAAAAGTGACAAACACTGGGAATTAACTTTTTCAAATTTGGCTCTATGGGCGGTAGTTGCCAGACAGTAAAAAAAACCAGTATTTTGTGATAAAAACCAGAAAATCAGTACAATACGGATTTAATCTGTATGAATGGCAGGTCTGTAAAGCGTGTCAGATATTTGGGAGTCAAATGTTAGACTGACAGGTTGCTGATCCTATTACATAATTATTATATGTACATAATATTCATGCTGGTACTGTTTCTGTTTTAAAAATTTTGACCTACTACATATGGTCAAAGTGTTATAAAACTTGGAAAACAATCAGATGAGATGCTTATGTTTTACGTTGTTGTTTTGTTTACATTTTGATGTCCATAGAAGATGAAATATAAGTTATGTTTTTAATGCATTTGACAAAATGAAGGTTACATGAAGGTAGCATGAGTAATAAACTAACCAGGACCGATTTTTGACACCTTGTTTAAAGTTAGCAGTCAGTGCTATGCCTCGCCCAATGTTTGTAAACTCGAGCTGTCTGGCAACCATGGGCACAGGCACCTCTATTGCCTCATATCTATAACGCTTCTAGAGTTCTAAGCATCTTATTATAACACCTGTAATGTTAGAGGCTTGGCTAAATACTGATGGCCTTGCCTTAGTGACCTACTTGACTTAACCTCACCATGCCGAGTTACCTCCTTTTCGGTAACTGCGTAAAATGCTATAATGCCAGGTTTTTTACCGAATTTTCGGTATCTGGGACACCACATGGAAAAGAGCTAAAAATACCGTCCAATCGTGGTCTATTCTCGCGATTGGTGCGGGATTTGTAATTGTAAATGGCGTCTCTTGTGTAGAAAGTTGTTCACAGTTGATTTCTTTTGATATTTTGTGAAAATTGACAATGAAACGATCGTCTGACAAACCAAGCACTTCCTCAGGGAAAAGGGCTAGATCTATACGTTTCACTGTACAAGAGGTTATGGATGCTTTGGCCGATTCTGACGCCGTTGAAGCAGAATTTCATCAGGAATATTTTGACAACAGTTCGAGTGATGATGATTTTGACAGTGATAGGGCGAGTGATGATGAAGATGGAGGTAGATCTAGAGGTAGGCCATCTGTTATGGGAGGCCAGGCAGGGGAAAGAAGTAGGCTGGGGGGATGGGGTCTGAAAGGGTTTATGCCTTTAGCCAGCAGAGTCATCCAACATTGCGTGACCTGAGAATAACAAGGTTCTAAGTCGGTCTTTTGAAAAAAATGAGTTAAGACTGTTTTCCGGTCCTTTGAGTACTTATCTTTGTGGTCCTAAAATATTAAACCTATTTATTTTCATAAGATCGAGTGATTAGCATAATAAAAAGGTTCTAACTGAATTTTAGTCATCATTTTAGTATTATAAAATTCTATCTAGATGCCAAATTTGTGCCAAAATTCTGAATTTTGCTAAAATGCAAATTCGCTCAGATATTACATTTTATATGAACTGTAAAGGTGTGGGATCCTATTTTAATTTTTAACTGATCTTAATTGAAAAGTTTACGCATAAAATAACAAAGTTATAAATTTGGCTTTTGCAGGCCAAATTTTAAATTGTCAAATTGGCCTTTTTTTGTTTTATATACATGTACATGTACTAAATCGCAATTCCTTATCTTATTCTCATGACCCTGGCCCTTATTCTATTTATATCATTAAATAGACCTATATTTTTATGGAGACAACAAATTTAAGTACTAAAATGATCATTGTCTAGGCCAGAAGACTTGCATTATCATAATGTAGGTGATTCTCGGACTGAAAATTTTAAGTTTCAGAAACTCTTATAATGATAAGGGGAATTGTGG
>BMAT01002554.1:14299-24676 GCA_019649035.1 Elysia marginata | reverse complement strand
CTTCCTCTTCTTCTTCTTCTTCGTCTTCGTCTTCTTCTTATCATTATACTTCTTTTCTTGAGTTAAATCTACCCATTGGAATTTTGAACGGCTTCCGCCCCCTCTTAAGAAAAAATATCCCTCATAACCCCTCTCTCTCTCTCTCTCTCTCTCTCTCTCTCTCTCTCTCTCTCTTTCTCTCTCACTGTCTAAGTGTCTATATAAATTATATCTTTTTAGTCAGGGCCAGTGCTTTACTACGCATTTTGCCTTATTCTGACAATGTCCTCCACACACATACACTGATTGAACAATGTCTTCCACACACATGCACTGATTGGACAATGTCCTCCACAAACATACACTGATTGGACAATGTCCTCCACATACATATGTACACTGATTGGACAATGTCCTCCACACACATACACTGATTGGACAATGTCCTCCAGAAACATATGTACACTGATTCGACAATGTCCTCCACAAACATAATATGTACTCTGATTGGACAATGTCCTCCACATACATGCACTCATTGGACCAAAACCACACACATTTACTGATTGGACCACGTCCTCCACACAAATACGTTGATTGGACCACCCCCTCCACACACATTTACTGATTAGACCACGCCCCCCACTCACACAAATTAAATGTTTGTACCACGTCCTCTACTTATGCAGTGATTGGATCATATCCCCCACACACCTACACTGATTGACAATGTCCTCCACACATATACATTTATTGGACCATATCCTCCACACACATACAATGATAGGACCATCTTTTCCACACAATATACTGATTGGACCACGTCTTCCACATACATACAGAGTGACACACCTGTATGAATAATTATTAATATCTTTTCAACTGAGTATAGGTCAAATCCTGAGTTTTAAGTCGATACATAAACATGGAATACATTCCTAAACAAGCCCGTAGGCTACAAAAACCATCGGCGCTTCCGTCGGCTAATCAACTTACTGTTCCGCAAGTATACTCCTCTTCTTCCTCGTGGACTGTGCTGATGCTGTGTAGTGATCGCTGTAACACAAGAGTGCTAGCAGAACAGCACACAACACATTTGAAACACCGGTCACCCCCATGCTACAGACGAGGATGCTTTACACCGTCTTGGCGCACAAACAGATCTTAAATTTCGCTCTTTCACGGTCTTTTCACTGGCCAAAATGTGCCGTTTTGTCCAATGTGAGAAAGCTAATTCAGTATTCCATTTGTAGACCTCTTAAAATTGTTTTCATCAATTAGTTGTCCTTTGAAAAAAGGACATCTAAGACTAAGGAAAGGGAAAACAAAAATGAGTTGGAAGATAAAAGATTAAATACCAGTAAACAATTAATGCAATCAAATAACCGTAATAACTGCTAGCTGTAAATACTGTACAGTTTAAAAATTCTGGGATTAAAAGGAAAAACGGCACCATAAACTAAAGAAAATGTTCGTTTGACACAAAGCTTATGCGCGCTCAGTTATCACAAGCGTATGTTGGTAGAAATTTTCTAGACCAGAAACGAAACAAATAAGAAAAACAATGGAAAATTATTCCTTTAAGTAAAGACCATTCAGCTGAAAACTTAAGTTAAAAGAAGCTTGAGGTTCTGTTTAGGTAAATAGACCTTATAAATGTTTCTTGATTTAAATGGCTACTTGTCACACTGTTACATAATAATGCATTATTTTGTTTGTAGGAAAGATGGTTTTATTGATTTAAACCGCTAGCTTACTTCTGATTTTATCGGTTTATCTAGGCAGTAGCTGTAAAAACATGAAATATTTTTACACATTATTTCACAGGAACGCCTTGCTCCACTAAATTATTTTACAGGGTTTCCGATCAAGAACAATTTCAGAACTAGAATAATTACACTGTATTATTAATGACAGCTTTTGTTCGATCAAAGGAGACCAACTCCAAAAATGTTTTAGACATTATAAATATTGTTGAAGTTAAATCCCTTGGTCTGCATGCCTATCTTGGCGCCGCCTGACATAGAAGCCTATACTGTCCGAAATGGGTCCTTAAAAATAATAATGATAAATTTTGTTACAAAATCAGAAGCCATCCGTAAAATTATTAAATACCATATTGACATGATAAGATATTATTCTAACATAAGAATTTGAAGCCAACTACATCAGTTCAAAAATGTAAAAAGTTTTGTAGATCTCTTGTGATTTTCGATGGCTAAAGGTAAAGGCCGCCTATCGTTATCTTTTGTTTGTTTATATCTCAATAACTGGAAACCATGTCCAACCCCTTGCATGCACATTATATATATACTCGTGGACCTGTGTCTATGGAAAAATAAAGACCTGCGGCGGGAAAGGAAAGGGTGAAGTTTTAATCCATGCCATAAAGTGCAGTATTGTACACGGTCATACAGAAATATGGTAAAAAAATAATTATTCTTGTTTTTTTTTATGAATTGACTTATTACGAATGGTCTGATAAATTTATTATGTTGAATATGTGCTGTCTTTTGTAAACTTTTTTTTGCCAAGTTTTTATACGCCAATGACATACCCATATTTGTTACTGGCGTTTTACATGTTCCACCTGCAACCACCGCGCCACTTAGTCTTTTATGAAATACATGTACAAACTCATAGACACTCTCTTTTTTTCAAAAACTTACGTAATCTTCGTTGCAACTGTTTTATAAACTCATTTGGGCCAGCTTTATCTAGTACAAGTTCTGAAACCAAATTAATTGACCTAACTTTTGAAAGCAATCTGGCGGACGTTTGTCAGTTCTACTTTGTCTCCCTTGTCCACACTCTTCCATGGTTCCGCTGGAGTGTATCCAATTTATAATCAATTTCTGGGTCTTTGAAATACTCGTACTTATGTACATCAAAACATGACACATTTGACATTGTTTTCTTAATGAACCCCCCTCCCTCCCCCACACACACGCACACACGCTTTCGCTCTAGGCTTATTTCACAGTTAACATAAAGCATTACTTTATTCGTTATAATTTACAATGCTTTATTCCTAACTCAGGTTGAGGATCATAATTATTTTTAAATTTCAAGTCACGTGATTACTAAAAATATCTTTAAACTGTGTAGCGTATACAGCAAAAAGATCAGAAGCGCGGGGAAAATACTTAGCATGTCCCCAGCTTTCCTTGTTGTAAGAAAATGTGTTAACTGAGCAGCCGTACTCAGTCGGATGTCGGAAACTCTAGTGTTGCAAGAATAGTTGTTTCCTTTCTAGGAATAGACTTATTTCTCTTAATCTTTATACATGTGCATGCATTTCAACATAATGAGGGTCTATATTGCACATGCGTACAAGTAAAAGTTTTACAGTCGTTAATTTCGTTTGGAAACCTTCATAATGTTCTCATGTAGTAAACATAAGCCAATTCAATCTGAAGTTTTACCGTCGTTCGTTTCGTTTGTTAAGCTTCAGAATTTTTTCAAGTAGACTTATTTACTAAAGGCTATTTTATGTAAATCAATCGAAATGTCTCATGTTTCTTTTTTTTTCCTCATAAAAAATCTTCCACATTTCTTGGAAAGTTCAGGAACGAAAAATGTAAAAACATCGGTCATAATGTTTCGTTGTAATTTCTAAGTATAAATGCGTTATTTCCACCATCCTACTTTAAAAAAAGACGCAATGCGTTTCGACATGCCATAACTAACAGAATATCAAAAGCTTATTACACGCAATGTTTAAGCTTAATAAAACAAAGAAAAAAAACACGTGTGAGTGACATACAGCCACAGAAAAAGTTAATATACACCACACATGAAACATGATTCGCAAGAATTGTAGAGAAAAATCACTTTCGGTGTTGTTGTTTTTTATAACTCTTTTAAACATAACTAGATCTAGTTCTTAGGTTGCTTTTCACACAATAAAAAAAAACGTATCCCACTTTGAACTTCGGCCTGGCTCACCCACACTGAGCGAGCATGCGGAATGAACTTTCGCATTGCAAAAAATGTATTTATCTCTCGCGTCTGTGAGAATGGCCGGCAAGAGGACATAGAGCCAGTGTCTTGGACACGCCCCCTTTCTTTATCTGGCACATAATTATCACGGCCGCTAAGCTATCGAGTTGCAGAGCTGTGCGGTGAACTGCCCGCTTGGCCCAGAGGCGGGCGATACCCCGGCACCGCTAGGCTCTGTCTTCCTTTCTAAGAGTTTCTTACAGTTACATTGATAGTGTTAGTTACGCGCCAATGTAACACAATTCCTGACATTAATAGGACCAGAGTTGCTTGTATTTTGTTTTGCAAGTTATCTTTTTGTTGTACCCTCTAAAACCGGAGTACATGTAATTTGGCACTGAACCATACTAGATCTTTGAGCAGTTCACAAAGCCGGTACATGAATATTACATTGAGGTATCGGTACTGCAGTAAAGCCTTTTTGAAACAAAATAATTCATTGCATTAGATAAATTCACAGTTATTATAAACTCTTTATTGTCATACTAATTACATGTAGGTTCTTTGAAAGTGCTTTCATCCTACATAGTTCCTGTATAAGTTCGACTGATTAGCGGCAAGTCAAT
Source organism: Elysia marginata (assembly GCA_019649035.1). NCBI lineage: Eukaryota > Metazoa > Mollusca > Gastropoda > Plakobranchidae > Elysia > Elysia marginata. The sequence goes on along the minus strand of BMAT01002554.1, from coordinate 20,129 downwards.
GATATATTGACGTGCACCATTGCATCGATACATCGTTTGGTTTTTTTTCTCGGAAGAAAAGGCGCACCACATTCATAATAATGTCTCATAGAATATGCAGCACAAGATTCTATCCAATTTCTTCTAAATGCATCTATACTCTAACCTCAAAGGAAAATATATGCACAGCAATTTTAAATTTTTCAGCCAGTGCTACGCAATTTACCTTAAGAAGAATCCAATGTTGATGGCAGGAAAGAATTCACTTACTTTAAGTTATAAATGTGGGCTATTATGACCTTTTCTGTATCGGCCTACTCTCTACACTCAGCTTTTAGGACATGTTATTCGAAAACATGCCATATCATTTCTATGATTGTACGCTGATGATACTCAGCTATATCATTCTATACAGCCAAACGGTGTAAATATGGAATGGTGTATTGATGAAAAAATACAGATTGAATGTAAACAAACTCAAAATGAATGAAGAAAAACCCGAATTGTTTCTATGTAACCATAAAAAAGACGTGATCTTGATGTTGAAGATTGTATAAAAATAGAGCATGAAAAGGTATTCTTTGCTAAGAAAGCGAAAAATTTGGGTGTGATGTTCGATTGTGACTCATTCATGAAACGCCATGTAAATCATCTTTGTAAAATTCTTTGTTATGAGCTTCGTAGAATTGGTCAGATGGCTGCCATTTAAAATGTAGACTCATTGAAGAAACTTGTTATTTTTATCTTTTGTTTATTTCATGTACTGATTACTGTAATTCTCTCCTTTCTAAACTACCAGAAGACAAAATACATGTTACACCGTTTTTAGAGCATGGCAGCTAGGATAGTTTTGAAGAATAAAAAGATCGATCGTATAACATCTTCATCGGTCAATCTGCACTGGCTTCTTGTTCAATTTAGAATATTTAACAAAATAGCTAGAGATCTAGACTGTGTCATTTGAGATCTGTCGACGCAAACTTACTTTGCTTACCTAACAATGGTCTCCTCAATAAACTAGCTGAAAGATCATTTTCTCATTCTGCCCCTCAAGTCTGGAATTTCCTACAGCAAACTTTTCGCGAAATTGTATGCGAGGAACGGTTTAAGAAGGCGGTCAAGACCTATTTTATGAATTATGTGATTACTTAAGATGAATTCGGTCGCTATTTTATAAGTCTGCTTTTAGTTCTATGTAATTTTTCCATTGTTAACCGTGATAAATTGCTCGATTTCATAGTGAAAATTATATTAATGGTAACTTTAAAGAGAATATTTGTCTGAATGATAATTGTGTGATTGTTAAGCGCTTTGGGCTGCTTGTAAGTGTAAGGTACTTATGCAAATCAATTTCATTATACATTATCATTATTTCTTCTTTTCTCATCATATGAGTGTTTGAGTATGCAATTTTATGACTATCAATATTATTTTTTACTGACAGTTTATAGGCACAATAAAGCCAAAACATTGTAATGTTACCTGTACCCGGTATTCGTATTTTTTATTTGATAACAATAGGGTTATAAGTTTAAAACCTGCTTTCTTATCACCTATTTTTCTGATCTTTCAGTGCAGACATACATTCATTCTTTTGGATAATTTTTTTTTTATTTTGTAGGAAAACGTGTATACTCTTAATGTTCAATTTGTTGTAACTTCTATTTTTTTAGAGAGACTGACAGAGGGAGAGAGACAGAGACAGAGATAGTAAGACAGAGGGACAGAGAGGGGGAGGGAATAATGGTTAAAGCCATCTTTTGTGTTACCTTCGGTGGTCTTCGTAACCAAGACCCTAAGTAAGTTAGTTCAAACCAACAAACAGTTCAATCTCATAAAACCAAAATACATGTAATAAAGTCTCGATATTTTTCTCCTCTTTAGCATTTACAATTCAGTTTATAGGAAAACCTCTTTTCAGACCCTATCCCTTTTCAACAAACTGGAAGTGAAACTGAAACAATTGGTACGCGCGCGCGCGTGTAGGTGTGTGTTTTAGCTTGTTTGTCTGGTGTGTTGGTCCCTTTATATGCCGTCATTGAGATAGATAACAATCTCATAAATTGTATCGAAAAAAAAACCATGGTGAAAGCTTGAAAACTCCTGACTCTTGGTTATTTTTTCTAGGCTTTGAAATATCGATATATGTAGAATACAAGCTTGATTGAGAGTGCGCATTGTAAAAAGCTTGTAGAACTCTGACACTTGGTTATTCTTTTTAAGCATTGAAATAGCACACAATGATAGAGATTCCACACTTTTCCTTGCAAAACTTTGACATAATTATGGTTCTTTCTAAGCTTTGAAATAGCATACAAGGTTGATAGTGGTAGAGAGCGCATACTTTTCCTTGCAGAACTTTGACATATGGTTCTTTCTAAGCTTTGAAATAGCATACAAGGCTGATACTGACTGCACCCAATTTTCTTGCTTCATTTGTTTTGACTATTTGAGCCATGCAAAGAAATCTTGCTCTCCTTGCAGAAAAAGTATTCTCGCCTTCAACGCGAACAGCGCAATACGCCCTGCAATTTTCGAGTATTATTTTTTTTGTTTGGCAATTTGACATCAGAATTTCTATCCTCTATCGAAAATCAGTTTTGATGTGTTACTAACATTTATTTTCATGCGGTTTTCTGTTAGGATATAACTAAGTGATTAAACACAGTGCCTGTAAATCATGAAGTTTCGAAATTGAAATCTCAAAAGAGTAGTGAAAAGAGACAAACCCGTACAAACTTGTGACATTAAATGATTGAAAGACTAACGACGCTGATACGATTCACAATAACGAAGAACATGTATTTCCCTTGTTTCACAGGAAACGACCTTGGGAGACATTTGCTTTGCTGTGTTGTTAGACTTTCTTTTTTCCTTTCCATTTTTAGTGTGTGAACGAGATCATTTTGTTTATAAATCCATAATTTGTTTTTTCTTTGGTTTCTACATGTAGTTTTAGGTCCAAGTATAAAAGTATATAACATCTTGAAATTGTTTTATAAGCGTAAATCCACCTTTAACTGTTTTAGATTGTAGAGAGGTTTCAGAGCTTTTTATGAAGTGACATTTTTAGGAGAGTTTCTACAAAATGTTCACATCATTAGAATTAATCGAGATCTAACCTAGTATCTAGATGTCGCTCTAGCACTAGTCTTCTATTATGATATCTTACAAACCAACCCTTGATTGTGGCAGGAACATTTCTTGATAATTTTCATAAACTAATTTCGATCTTTCAGTGTGCTTGCTAAAATTAAACATGTTTGCTAGAAACCACTTATTTTGATTCAAAACATGTAGAGGTTTTTAAAAATGGTTTGAGAATTTTTTAGTAAGTTTTTTTGACTGTTATGGAACTTATAAATATACCGCACTAATGTAAATCTTCAGAAGCCCCCGTCTTTAAAACATAATTATTTATAAGTCTTTATTCTCTCTCATCCGAGGAGAAGATGGTGATAGGTTAGCCTTTAGCTCCATTACAATAAGAAATGTCATTATTAATTTTGTTGTTGCTGCTGCTGTTGCTGTTATTATCACTAGCCAGCTGGTCCCTTATACAAACAGTGAACATGAACTATGCTGAGACCAACATATAAATATGACTATAGTCAAAACTAACGCTTAGAGACCAAATGGGAATATTGAAAATCTTAAATGAGGTTGTGCTAACAAACCCTGTTAAAAAGTTGAAAGCTTCGAATTGTCGAGACTGAGGTCTAAATGTAGTTTTAGACTTCAGCGTAGGCTAGATTTAATCTAGATGTAGCTTCATTTCCTTTTCCATTGCATGTGTGTAAGTTGATCTACAGTTCATTTTCTCTGAGTTATATATATTAAATTCCAGAATACTGCATTGTATTCAAACTTAAGCTTTTACGTTCCATTTTGTCAAATTTCAAACATAAAAACTTTGGTAAACGAACGCTCAAGTCGATGCCCTAAAACGGGGATTCCCAAGAAGAGGTGAGTCAAAAAAGTGTGGAATTTTTTTTTGCAGTGGTCTAGAACAAACTGAGGAAAAAAAACTTGCTTTGTTGAAAAAAAAACCATATAGCTTTTACAATTATTTGTACAATGTATTTGAATTTAGGCCTAAATGTTGACACCGATTGAGATTTTAAATGTCCAAAAGGAGATCTCCCAGACCTGAATTCAATTTTAAAAAATAAGCTGTTGTAAACTTTTATAGGCTTATGTCAAAACCCATATTATTTTTGAAGTGCTGGATGATGACGCATCCTAGGAGAAGATACTGACAGTCTGGACCTTAGCTCCATTTTATAAGATTGTTACTACTAGCGGAATAGACCGGTTCTAGGAACGGTGAAAATGAAATACGATCAACCGTCATCACATATCTCTCTGTCTGTCTCTGTCTGTCTGTCTGTCTGTCTCTCTCTCGCTCTCTCTCTCTCTCTCTCTCTCTCTCTCTCTCTCTCTCTTTCTCTCTCTCTCTATCTTTTCTCAGAGTCAGTGGAGATAAACAGTCAATGTAAAATATAAAGCGATCTCTCCTCCACCCCTTTCCTCTCTACAGTTCTGTAATTCTTATAATTGATTTTCTTTCTGATAACTTAATCGAGATCATCTGACAAAATACCGTCTTTTGCATACTCCCCTCTTCCTGAATATATTTGTTGTGTGTCTCTGTTACAGCGACATATACTTTTATTCTACTGGCTCTAAATGAGAAGTCCAGAAACGTTAAACATATTTAAATTTTAACAACTCTCCCCGCTTTTCTCTATTTCTGTCTGTTTCTCCCACTCTCGGTCACCTCTCATTCCGTCTCAGTCTCTCGTCTCTTTATTTAACCCTCTTTCTATTTCAACACAAAATTTTGTCTCGCATTCTATCCAAATAAGCCGCAAGTCGAATCGGTTAGTTTTTAGATATAAACTTTTAAAGTTTAGTGGATGTTTAGAAGTCAATTTTTTAAATTTATAAAGTAGGTGGGGATCGGGATCAAGACTATCGACGGGCCTCTGACTCATCAAGATTGTTTTCCTGTATTCCTGTATAATTGACGCTAAAACCATTTCTGAACAGTTTTCACACCTAATTATTCTTTATATTTCACGTTTTATGTGTTTAATTTTATTTGTTGTGGTTGCTAAGGCCTTTACACCTTTGTAGTCGTCTAAACTTTGAATGCTATTTTCTCCCTCTTCGGAAATTCCCCAAGTATTAACCCTGCCGACTTCAAACGGCTATAACTTCATACCGAAGCACGATAGAGCATGATTGTTTTATTTGAAAGTAACGAAAATAAGCTTTCTGTGAAACCAATATTTCACTACCTTCCGATTTCGACTTAAGACTCGTTTTGACTGGTTGCAAGAGATATATTTTCCTTTATTTGCCTCCAATCACCCTGTTAATGAAATTTAAAAACTATTTAAATGTATATAAATATCTTTACGATACAAAACTATGTTTCTATAATATTATTTTTCTTACATGTTTTCCGGAAAGTAACGGACGAACACTGGGTTCAGCAGAGAGACCAGAGGTAAAGAATGATGCGAATTTGGGGATTTTTGTAGAACAGATTCTGTTTAAATCGATGGTTTGTATAACTATTAAAAATTTTTTGTAATGTATTGCAACCAGCGTGAGTGAGTCTCATGTCGAGAATTTAGTTTTGGAAATAAAGATGTCTTTTAAAAGTAGATTTTTTTCTTCTCCTTCTTCTCTGTATTTCAGTTAAAAAAGACCTGCTTGTATCTTTCAACAAATTTTTAAATGACTACTGCATTTTCAACATTTTGGTATAGAGTGTGGAATAGTCATTAACTAAGCTACAGGCAAAATAGGCAAAAAAAAAAAAAGCGAAGGGGTCGAGAGG
>BMAT01002552.1:31317-42034 GCA_019649035.1 Elysia marginata | reverse complement strand
AACTTTTTGGTCCCTCTAGCTAAAAAGAAATAATATTTATGTAGAGCCCACTACGCTCCTTCTTTTTCATCTCCGCAACGCCATTTCTCACGTGCCTTTTAAAAACATTCTAAATTTATACTTATCTTATTCGCAGGCTGAACAAATTCTTAACGATAAGAAAAAGCCAACTCATTATCCCTTGCTATCTTGCGGGCTTATCCGATAAACTTAAAATACTACGTCTGGGACATTTCGTTCTCGGCTTATCACAAATGATATCATCAAATCTTGTAGACATTCTGGAACCTCGAGGTCAAACATTGCGAAAGATGTCTAGATCCTTTTTTTGTTAGCTAAAATTAACCAGTGCCGTATGCACGCACCAAAAGAGCAGGCTAGTGGTCTGGTCTAAATACTGATAGGTTTGCGTTTTTCACATACCGTATCCGTTATCTTCAGATTATCTTTTGGTTATCATCTGTGCGGATGGTTTGTCTTTCCTTGTTTGAAATTCTGTCTGTTTCGATATGGGCTAATCTTGAACCAAGTTGGGTTGCTTATAAGATAGATGTTCACATGAGAAGAAAACGGGAATTTTTTTCTAATCTTACTTGTTTCAACTCGAGTGATGAGAAAAAAGCTCCCCTGCTAGACAGAATGACAATATAATAGATAAGAAGATAGAAAGATAGACCGATTGATAGATATGTGGGTACGTATGTAATTTAGTGCTTTTATTTGCGATGGGCGTTTGTGCCAACGATTACAACATTTTTTAACCAGACACTAAAGAGGAGACACAGGACGCTATGGTGAGAACATTAAAAACAGGGAGTTTATTAAACTTTTTATACAAGCTGTCAGATGAACAGGGGCTTAAACCAAGCTAAGTTCAGTGTAATTAAAATAAAAAAAAGATTTTATTTCAACGCAGGTAAATATAAACAAAAAGAATAGATATTTCTATATTTGGTTGTGATCTAAAAGAATTTTTTGAAAATGACGGCAAAGTGAGAGGAAGAAAGACAAAGAGATGCACAAGCAGATTGAAAGGCAGTGTATGTGGGTGTGTGCATAGGAAGACAAGCTTTTGGGTGGAAACGGATTGGGCGATTAGTTTGCATATGAACATATTAACTTTAAAGAAAGTAAATAAGAAACTAACTTAAAAAAAAAACAAAAAAAAAACAACAAAAAACAGGTGGAGAGGTAGTGTGAAAACAAAAGACCTAAGAAAACACAAGACTACACGCGGACTTTTTCCAAGTTAAAATGTGTTATAAAAGCCACATATGATAGACGTATTGCACGAATAATCCAGCTTACCCTGTTTTGTGTAACCTTGTATTTCCATAAATGAAGAAGAAAATGGAAACAAAGTTGGCACGATATGTTAATACAGTGGATCCTGATAAAGTTAACACCTCGGGACCGTAAAAAATGTGTTGACTTTAGGCAAGATTTTACTTTCACCATCACAAAGATATAAAGAAATACAAAATGGGACTGCAAAACAGTGTTGACTTTGAGCAAGAGTTTCCCCTAAAGGTGTTGACTTTAAATGGATTCCACTGTACTTTGCTAGATTATGAAATAGATAATACATTTACGAGAGAGCGAGACGTAGCAATAGTTAAATCTGCTAGTTTCTGAAAGGAATGGTTTGCCTTTTTAAAATATAAGAGCATGTAACTAAATCTTTAAAATATTACTATTTCAGCTGCTTCCCTCACACTCTAAGGTATTAGATCTAAGCGCGATTCTGACACCACCTAAGATTTCGAGCGTTAGTTTTTAGTTTATGGTGGACATAAACTACGCCAACAACACTATGGTAGAACTTTTTGACGCCACCAGAAGCCCTATAAACAGCTAGACACTACCTCCAAGTTAATGGCTGACCGCACACCAAGAAGCTCTCATCAGCAACATTAACACCTACTGGGTCAGGGAGATGGAAATTTGAGGAATAGCCTGACGCATTCCGTAATTAAAGTCTCAAGATTCCTTCATATGTAGTAATAGTCGAGACCTGTCTGGGTTTTCTGAAAAACTATCAAGAGCATATAACTATGGACAAAATGTACATTTAATACTATATGAATGAAGTTTTAGCGATGCCATAGTTTCCAAAAGAATAATTTATATTGATGTTTGAGACAAGGTTAGTAGATGAAAGTCTTCATATTGATTACATTATTTATCTTTTTTTACACTTTGATTGTCTTGTATATCTACTTGATTTTTAATAGAAAAAAAGCTATTATTCAGCGATAAATATATGTCGTATATTGCCAATCACCACCTTAGAGTTCACTCTCAAGATGAAGCTGTGAAATGGCTCCTATTTTTTCTCTCTGACTTGTTCTACCTTTTATGATAATCACACGAGTACACATGCTGTTGTAATTAGCCAGGTTGTTTATCCCTTTGTGATGTAGATTTTGTTTGCTTAAAAAACCACACTAACTATAAAGCTCTAGATAGCTATTTTGTCTTTACGGGATGACAGTTATGTTTTTGGGTAATAGCCCCGGCTTCTAGAAGAGCAGACAGGTTCAGTATCTAGCACACTTGTCCTGACACTAAAGAAGGGTGAGTTCGAACCTTGCTGGATAACAGGTCCTAGCTGGACAACTATATCAGTATATCCCATCTTAACCACTCGATTTTTTGGGGGGGTTTTTTGTTAGCACACACAGAGGGATAACACTTCTGTGGTATGTAGGCCTACATGAGGGGCCATCTAACACTGGTGTAACCGTCAGACTTCACGTTTACGCGATTTTCTTGCCAATCTGCGAACCACTGAGTGCTGTGGTTTTTTGAAAAAAATTGATTGTGTTAAACACGCAGTTCTTCTAGCACAACTTGTCTTTATTTTACGATATGCAAAGCATCTTCAAAATTTACAGCAAACTTAAGCTTCGTCGAAGCCTGTTTGCCTTTAATTTCAACTTCCGTTATATTTAGCGCTCCATTATGTATGAGGAATATTTGAATCTGCATTCCCCCTGCCTGCTTGGTGTATTATTTTCGAACTTTCACAGAACGCCTAGTTTAGTTTTCATGGACACGCCGAATTTCTGAAGTGTCCATTGCTTCAAATTGTTTATTCTTCAGACAATACTCTATACATTTTAACTGCAATTTCTAAATAGTTATAAAACACAGAATGTATTCGTGCCAAAACATAGTCCACACTCTAAACTTGCACGAACTAGTCTACCTTCTCCTCTGCAAACATGGTTGATGGGCTGAAAGAGCAGGGCTGTAAATCTTCAGCCTGAACTTTTTTTTAGAAAATGGAGTCAAAATGCTACCAAAAGCCCTTATAGTACTCATTTACTTTCGATACATGTCCTTGAATTCTCCGAGACAGGGCTCCCTCCCTTTCTTTCATCCCTTTTTGGGTGATGGCCAATTTCAGCCCTGAAAGAGGCTAGTATAAATCTACTTGTATTTAAAAGAAAGTGTTATCTAGAATAGAAAACCAACATTCCTGAGAATGTGTCAGGAACGCTGGTCTGCTTCTCTTCTTCTCGTATTAACTATGTAAAGAGTTTTCTATGCCAAAACCCGAAAAAAAACCCACCATTTTCACAACTTAGTACAATTATTCTTTATTTAATTAAACACTTAACAGGTAGTCCCTTTCTTCTTTTTTGCTTCTTTTTTGTTACAAAAAAATTGAACGCGATTTCAGAAAATCATCCATTTGCCTTGTTGATATAACCCTGCAAATTTCTGTCTAGTTTTGGAGTAGAAATTCCTAAGTAGGCCCTGGGTCTGTTTACATGAGTCTAATACAGCAATTGTCATGGGACTATGGACACATAGAAATATACGAAACTAGATTTTACGTCTACTTTTCTTTCTCTTTATTACACAATCTTTGGAAGCAAATTGTCATGGGACTACAATAAAAAGATACATAAAAATAATACAAAACTAGATTTTACGTTTTCCTTTCTTTTTCTTTATTACACAATCTTTGGTAGCAAGTTGTCATGGCACTACAATCAAAAAAGATACATAAAAATATACAAAACTAGATTTTACGTTTTCTTTTCTTTCTCTTTATTACACAATCTTTGGGAGCAAGTTGTCATGGCACTACAATAAAAAAAAGATACATAAAAATATACAAAACTGGATTTGACGTCTTCTTTTCCTTTTTTTTTATTACACAATCTTTGGTAGCAAATTGTCATGAGGCTATCATAAATAGACACATAGAAATTATACACAACTAGATTTTACGTCTTTTTTGTCTTCTTATTTATTACAAAACTTTTCGTCCTGTCAAGAAAACAAAATATTGCCCCCATTTGCTCTAATACTTGCACTTTAAAATGAACTTTCAGACATAGATAAGGTTTTATATATTTTTTCTATCAATACTGAGGTTTTTTTTTTGAAAGAGCAGGTGTTAAGAGTCTTCTAAATTTTCAATATATCACGCATATCCTGGGTAAAAACTTTATCATATAAATCACTAAAACACCTTGCCAAAGAATCATACAACATTTTTTTGATAACACCATTTTTTCACCTGCAAAACAGGAACAGCAATTTATTTTAGGCACAATATTAAACCAATCCCTGAAACAGTCCATTAAAAAAAGTATTTTGAGCTCCACCGAGATTTTACCTGTATCAATATTTAAGTTTTGATTTCAACCTGTTTTAAGACATTTTGACATATGCTGACATCTGTTCCATGATAAAAAAAAACAGAAAGAAATACGAGATAAGAAAGTTCGTTCTACAGCTATCACATATCTATCAGATTAGTTACCCAACACGCCTGCAGGGATCAAAAACAAATCTTATCCTCATTTTCCCCTCCCCAACATTTCTCGATGGAAATGCCACGAGGTATAAGCCAACAGGTAGCCGATCCAAAATCTGATTTTCTTGGCAAAAATCCGCAAATTTTCTATTACTTTTTATTTTTCCTCAACCGAGTCTTATCTATAGGCTCCGGAACAAATCTTTTAAGATACCTCCCACGGTGAGAGATGACTTTCCTTATCCTTTTGCCAAGCATCTTTTCTCACCGGCTCTGTGGCCTAGCGGTAAGACACTCGCTCGAGGCCGGGAGGTGTGGGTTCGATCCCCGGCCGAGTCAAACCGAGGACTTTAAAATTGGTATTAGCATCTGATCAGCCTAGTGTCTGGCTTTATGAGTTTAGTACTAAGTCTGGTCGGCCCGGTGTCAGGATAATGTGACTTGATGTGGTGTATGCAAGCGCTCCTTACATCACAATGTGGCAGCACGCTTTCAATTGTCACAAGAACCGTCTCTGATATAACCTTGTAGTTGGAAAAAAGACGTTAAAATTCAAAACAACCAACCAACCTGCATCTTTTTTACTCGGCACACAAACCATAAGAAGCTTCATGCCCATTTTTTCAATGTAATATTTTCCTAGATCCAGTAATTCTACATTCCGATGGTGAACAACAACACACTAAAAAAAAGTATCTCGTTTTATACCTTTGTTACTGTACCTTCTTTATTTCATTAGTTCTGATACCTGTCACCCCCCCCCTCTCTTTCTCTCTCTCTCTCTCTCTCTCTCTCTCTCTCTCATCCTCCTCTCTTCATTTTACCAAACCTTCCCTCACAAAACCAAATTCTTAGCCTCTCTTATCTCCTCTTATTAAACCTATCTTTTTTATCTTTCTATTTCCCACTTTTAACCTTTTAAGCCAAATATCCTAAATTGTATCTCGGCGCGGTTGCCCGTAACGCGTATATCCCTTGGCTGTGTTCCACCTTGAGCCGCGTTCTCAAGAACTCTAGACTGAACAGGTCATCTTATAGGGAATGAGATTAGAGGTAAAACAAGAGTTACGTTCCTTTTACAGAAGACAACACTCCAAAATACTATAGTAGTTATTGTAATATAGACCTAGATTGTAGGGTAAGTTTCTTACTTTTATAAACGATTTGACAACTAGAACTTAAAAACTGTAGAGCTAAATAAAAAATTTATCTTCAAAAAAAATCTGTGGCATAAATTTTAAAAGATTGTAATATTTGTATTCATAAGATAGTGGAGAGACACTAGGAAAGTTCCGCTACTCTTGTTGAAATCTCATTCCCTATTAAGTTCTCTGGCTAGCCTTTTTTTTTTTTACCAAAAACCTTTTCTCTCTCAAAATTACGGTACACTCGTTTATAGTTTCGCAGGCTTTCATAAATTTGGTGTAATTTCTCCCGAATCTAGGTTAGATCTCCATTAAGAATCTAGATGAAGTGTCTACAAATTTGAATTTGATCTAGAAATCAACTAAGGCAATCTAGATTTAAAGGTAGTTGTAAAAGATATCTTAATATATATAATTTATAGAGTCTAGACTAGGCCTATATATCTAGCCTAGGTTTCGGGGGCCATTTTTCTTTTATTTTAGACTATACATGTTGAGTGTTCTTCCGGTTAACTCTAGGCGTTGTAGGCTTTGCGTGACAACTTTCCTTCCGTTTTTAAGGTGAAGGCCATTGTCTTGTTTCTTAATTCTTGGTTCTGTGTGAGCAGAGAAAGAATTATATGAGCGAATGAATGTTTTGTCTGTTGCACATATATTTTTTTACTGTAAGCTAGTCTTTTACCGGGGAGTATGAAATAAAGCTTTACTTATCATCATTTTTCATCCTAACTTTGAAAAGCACTTGGAATTTTAAAACATCCTTTATGTATTTTAACTTGCAAGATTTAGCTAAGGTTTACATGGGATACGACCACCAAACCGGCTCTGTGGCCTAGCGGTAAGACACTCGCCCAGAGATCGGGAGGTGCGCGGTTCGATCCCTGGCCCAGTCAAACCAAAGACTTTAAAATTGGTACATGTATTGGCAGCTGATCCACCTAGTGTCCTGCATTATGGATTTAGTGTTAACTCTGGTCGGCCCGGTGTCAGGATAATGTAAGCAAGCGCTCCTTTACATCACAGTGTGGCAGCACGTTTTCAACTGTCCCAAGCGTCGTCTCTGATATATCCTCGAAGTTAACTGTACTGCGACGTTAAAATTCAAACAACTAAACCAAACCTACCTGATATACGAAAAGTGCAAGCTAACAATGTTATATACCATGGTTACTCATGCCGGAATAAAGACCCTACTTGTTGTATACACATTTATTTTGTTTCTTTGTCGATAGATGTACTTCTCTTTTTCAATGTGTCACGCACAGCCTCTCAATAGGCGTCGCCCACACATATTATAAAAAAAGAACTGTAATGCCCACTGTAGTATTCCTTATTACCAACTTTTGGAACATGAGGCACGTAATAGTACCCAAACACAAAATTAATCTCCTTCATCCAATTCTTCGGATAGCTTTTCGTTTTGCTCATGGTTTTCGTACAGGAGTGTCCACTGAGAGAACCAAGACCAGTGATGAGCTGTTACAGTAATACATCTGCTACGGACACCTGAGGCTTGACCATCCTCGCGTTATTGGTCAAGGAAGTGTGGACAAAGCACTTGGTCAAGCCTCTCAACTGATTCTTTTTATTGTCATGAAACTTTAGAAAAGATCAGCCTAACGCCTGAGTCTGTTTTATTTTTACGGGGATTTTTTTTTCTTGTATTTCTTTATCTGGACAGCTGGGGGTGTTTGACCATCCTCGCTGCATTGGCCGAAGAAGTGTCACAAAGCGATGACCACAAACTGTTGGTCAATCCGCTGGACAGCTTTCTCTGGATAATAAAAAAAAATTGAAAACGTTGAGGAACTTGAGAAGCGTTGTTTACACTCCCTTGTAGCAACTAGCTTCCTCTGTCAATAGATAAATAGACAGAGGACGTTTTGTTAATTTATTCTTACTCACGTCCCTCTACTTCTGTAGCATAGACAACATTTTTTTTCTTTTTCCTTTTATAAAGTTAGCATATGTTAGGGATGTCTCTGAATAAGCAATCCTGGGAAGCTTAGGTGACGTCAAACTCATCAAAGAGAAACTTTGTGGCGACATGGTATAAGCTATGTTTCTTTGAGTTGCAAGGTGGTAGGCGCTGTAACTACTGTAAGTTGTGGGTTCAAATCTTACCCAAAGCAAGTCTTTTTTTCTCGGGCATTTTGACTTGAAGCCTACTTCATTCCACTGCCAATTTGAGAATAGGAAAGGATCACAAAACTATCGTTCTTGCCCTCAAGCAATTGACTTCAAAGAGGAAGTTTGTCAAGAGGAACGAAACTTTTTGCTCTAATCTTATTCCCAATTGATTCCCTGAATCGTTCATTCTTTCTAAAAAAGATTAAAGGTACCACTAAAAAACTAAAATAAAAAACATATATTCTTTTTTATCTGGCGTAACATGACACTCCCAACCCTCATAAACTTCAGCATTTAAAATTTTAAAGGATTTTAACGTACTTTAAACATGAAGAGCAGGTTTTTATCTACACAGTAACATAAACAAGCTTTGTTAAGTTGGCCCAACTATAAAGAAAAAAATTAACAGACTACTTGTTTTGTAGAGTTGCTATAAAAAATGTTTAACTACTTTGAGAAAAGGGGGCTTTGTGAACCTTAATCTTCTGAAAAACTACAAAGTATTGAAAAACACCACAAATATATTATAATTCATGTGAACGCCTACTTTTCTTCTTTGAACAGAATGAAAAAAACTGTCCATTTTAAAGCGGTGTTAATAAACGGACGGTAGTTAACGGTCTGTGACTTGTCCTTTCACGTTTATAGTAAGTATGTTTTCTCTTTTCGCACAGAGATATTCATAATGTGGTTATTATAAACACGCTGAAACACAAAGCAGAAGCTTATCCGTTCGGATCTGAAGACATCTAAAGAGTCGTTTGAAATTTAACTCGACAGCTCAGAAAAAGAGGTTAAGCCTACCATTGTTATTATTCGGTCGGAAAAAGCAATTATATACATGGTCGCATAATAAAAAAATAACTTATACTAAGGTTTTTAAGAGCTATAGCATGCATATATACCTGTCCGTAAGGGCATTCAAAGTAAGGGAATCCTTTAAAACTTATACTAAGATTTTTAAGAGCTATAGCATGCATACATACCTGTCCGTAAGGGCATCAAGGTAAATGGAATCCTTTTTTTTGTCATCTCTGAAGCCGATTTGCGTCTACTGGTGTATTTTGATTGCATTAAAGTGGCAGGATTAGTTGTAGAGAGTAAGGAAATCAGTCGGAACAGCAGTCTAGTTACAATGGCCTCGCGTAAAGGTATTTCTCCACCTATGGCAAATCATAGGCCAATCATACTGACGCATAAATATGTTTTAGATCTAGTCAAGCCACATTTAAAAATTTTAAAGGCAGAATTTGTCAAAAGTGTCCAAGGTGAATGGGGGGCCTAGATAGCTCAGTTGGTAGTGGCCTCGATCCGTGGCCCAGAGGTCGCGCGTTCGAGCCTCAGCCGAGCACAGTCGGGGCCCCTACTGGTTGGGTCGGTGTCAGTGTAATGTGACCGGCTGAGGCTAAGTCATGGTATCCCCGCTAGTCTCTGGGCGGCAGGCCGTACATTGTCATTGGGACCCAAGCCCTGAGAGCACCTTTGAAGTGGAATTGGGCTTGTAAAAATATCCTTCAATACCTCAATACCAGGGTGAATGAGTTGAATGTCGAAATGTCCATGTTCAAATTGTGTTGCTGTTTTCAACGAAACATTTAGCTAAACTTTCAAACTTAAGAAATTTATTAATACCTTTAGATAGTTGAAGGCCACAATGGAAAAACGATCAAAGTCACACCGTGAGACTTTGAAGCAAAATGAATTTTAGAGTTTGAAACCCTATGACACTGGCATTTGTTGAAACACTGCAATACTGCTGTTTTAGAGCAAAATACTACTTAATGACTACACATTCCTGAAATTTGATTTTGAAAAAAAATTTAATTTGGGTGTTCTATTGTAATTCTATTACGTCATACCCATTTTGGACTTTGATCGTTTTTCTGTTGTAACAGAATGGTTCTTTAATGCATAAACAGACACCCATGTTAAATAAATTGTTTAGATCAAGTAAATTAACAAGTGAGGTGATTTTCAGGACCAAAGATGCAGCTGTCTTTTATTTTGGGCAAAATACCACATGTTTTTCAAATAAATCAGAAAAAAAATTGATTACATAATAACAAGGTTAGTAACAATCTACAGTATTATACATTTTGAAAATAAAAGTTTAAGTGTATGTGCATGATAAAAGATATTGACTGTCTTAAACTTTGTAAAAAAAATATTGTTGAAAACCAAAAAACTATAAATTTTTTCTTCATTTAAAAAAAATGTATGTCAATAAACTGTTATTAACACTTTTGCTTACTTGAAACAAAGACATGCCTTGAAGTGGTGTTTTCTCAATTTCTGACGTTCGACTCACTCGTTCTGGACGCGAGACTTTTTTTTTAATTGCATGCTTCTTATATTCTAAATGATGTATGTCAAGATTTTGAGATGAAAAAAAAACCTTTGAAATGTGAAGAAGATGGGGCTCTTATCTTTGGAATTGGGAAAGTTGCGATTGCTTTCGTCATAAAGTCTTTTCTTTGACCACAGTAACAGGTTCAATCGAGGACCTACATTTGGTACCTCACTACAATTTATTTGGGTCGCGAAAGGAGAAATCTTAATCTCTGTTCTTTTGGGTCTCAGGTAAACAGTTACGTATACGACGGCTTTGCTCACCAAATACTGCCTCGACAGCTTTATCATTTTAAATTTGTAAAACTAACCAAGG
>BMAT01002548.1:133043-143197 GCA_019649035.1 Elysia marginata | reverse complement strand
TCAGCTGCTTGCTTGTGGTCAGTTGAACAATGCCCAACAATAGGTCGACAAAAATATAATGCATTGACGTTCATTTGCATTGCGAACTCAAATCCTGCAGGCAAAGGCACTCTAAAATTCAATGGTGATTCAAGACAAACTAAGGCCTTGAACTTGAAAAAAAAAATGCACTGGTCGACGGTGTGGGTTTTCACCGTGACAAAGGCCCTGCGCACACAGTCAGGGTAGTAACAAAGTTCTGGCTTTTTTACAGCCTAAAGTTATTTGATCATCCTCGATTTTCTCATTTTCTGCGTCAAACTGGACCAACCTTTTCCCCCAATGTGAATTGTTATTTCCTAAGACAACCTTTTAAATAAGACATGGAGATTGTTGGGCTAAAAACGTCCCTTTAAAAGAGCTGGATAAAGTGACCTATGCAGCCAGATTTGAGAGCATAATGTGTCAGTTTCATATTAATGTTTGGGCAGCATTAACAACTTTCTTAAGTTAGATGTTAACAGTACACAATACTAATTACTTTGGTCCAAATTTGAATTTGGTGTTTGTTTGTTTTTTATATAACAAAAAAGTTATTTATAGAACAAACCTGGTAAATTTTCTTGTTTAAACGAAATGTATAGACTCCAGTAACGTAGGCATAGAGGAAATTATTTATATTTCCAATGCCATTCTTATTCTATAAATTGTAGGCCTGTACAATTATCGGTATATATAAGCAGAGCGAACAACATCCAAGTACTTTTATTTGACTGGTATTGACTACAAGAATTAACAGTGGTTTCGGGTGATATAACCTAAATATCGAGATGATTAAATTGCTTGCACCTAGATTTTGGTTGTTGTTTTTTTTTTATCTATTTAAATTAATTAGGCGCAAAATGTGCAGAAAACAAAATAAGATAATAACTTTGAACAGCCATAGCTATAACTACTTAATTTGAATTAAAATCAGTTGTAAGAAAGGTTACCCTGTTAGATCTAAACCACTCAAAACTAAGGATAATTTTAAAAGTTATAACCAGTATCTCAAAGCATTTTTGTTTCTCGTACTTTTAAAAGTTATCCTCTTTGCGTTAGTCTCACCATAAACATAATTAATATTATTTAAGATGACACTATAGGCTAATTATAAAATGTGTGAACAATATTGAGGCTTAATTTTCAATGTAAAGGCAAAGCTCGTTGAGGTTTGAATAAAGTGGAAAACATTCTTAAACTGTATAATTATTATTATCATCATCATCATCATGTATCAGTTAACAAAGAGAACATTAACAAATGACACGTATAACATAAACAATAGCAATCAGAAAGAGGTGAAACCACACTATTGATTGTATGAACATTCCTTTCCTCTCCCAGCTACGTGGGTTTTCTTTTAACGCAACACCACCCCGTTCATTTGAATATAATGAACTACTACTGTACTAGTAATAGATAATTTATCTCCCAACCAGTCCCAATACTTGAATAAGTCAGATAATTGTCGCAGTGTTTAACAAAGTATTTTCTTCCGAAGGTTTTAGACGTTCAAAAACTGCGTGAACTGTGACAAGTTTTGTAGAAAGGCAGGTCCTACTAACACTTGTTTTGAGAGGGAAAATCTAACCCCCCCCCCAAAAAAAAAAAATAAAAAAATGTCGTTTTCTCAAATGAAAATTTGGATCTTGTCCTCTCTTCGACTGGTCGCGATACGTGGTTCATAGTTGGTGTTAATAGAGACCTTTAGCACACGCACCGTGTCTCAATACGCGTACGCGAAAATCGGGAAAGCAGATTGAGAAACTATAAAAATAATGAAACCAGTTTCTAAAAATAGAACATCTGTGGGTCTATTTTTAGAAGTTGGTTTCATTATTTTTATAGTTTCTCAATATGCTTTCCCGATTTTCACGTCCACGTAGTGGGACACGGTGCGTGTGCTAAAGGTCTCTAGTGTAGGGCTATGACCGACAACTCTCGTGGATGAAAGTCATTTACAATTACATTTATTGTCATTGAAATGCGCAGCAGGGCATTATTAATTTCAACTTGACCTATACCCCAACTATAAAAAGATTAAAACACTTTTGTTGCAAATCAGAGCAAAATAAGGGTAAATAAAAATGACAGGATAAAAAATTAAAACAGCGAACTTTATGAAAAATACCCGAAGGGGCATATTTAAAAAGTTAACCTCTTTATAAATCTAGATATCTTGTCCTTTACCACCATGTGAAATAATTTAGCAAGGGTTTGACAAAATAACCGATTTCCCCAACATTCTAACACTTAGCCTACTCAATATGCTTTAGAAACAGAGAAAGGCTTTATTGTGTAGCTAATGGTTCTAACAATAACACAGTGAAGAAAAATAACACTTTTCCATACCTCTAAAATCTTTGTTAAAATCTGTTCCGGTCAACGGCAGTCAACTAAGCTCAATCAACAGAATAAGACAAGAACACATGATTGTGTCGTAAAGGTGTCCGTGCAACTGTGTAATTATGTAAAAGCCGGACTACAATGACCTTTCTGACCATGCAGCTGTTAGTCCATGGTACATGTATCGGGCGCAATAGTGGGTATGAAAGGGTCAAAGGTGACAGAACCGAGATGAAAATTTTATCAATTTATGAGGTTTGTCTATGATGTAGGCTACATAATGACGTGACAAACGTGGACAATTATTTAAACTTAAAGGTGACTGAAAAGTGCGTAAGCATATGCCTGAAGTCCGTCATGTTTCTTCCGACCACACAAACACACACACAATCAGAGAGAAGGAGATACATGTAGATCGATCGATAGATATATAATTAGCTAGAGAGAAAGAGAAAGAGAGAGAGACAGACATACAGACAGACAGAGAGGGACAGAGAAAGGGAGAGAGAGAGAAAGAGAGAGAGAGAGAGAGAGAGAGAGAGAGAGGGAGAGAGAGAGAGACATCTAAAAATTAAAGTAGAGTTCACAACACTTGGAGTATATCTATAAAGTAGATAGAGCTAGACAAGTAGTTTTTTAGCCCTTCGCACTATCATTTAAGAAGATTGGGTGGTAACGGATAATCCCATTATGTCTTCATATACAATGTACTCTTGTCTTTAGTTTTAGTCCGGAAATGTTTTATATCTCCATTGTAATATGTATTGTTTATGAAAAAGGCAATCAAATAAAGACGTTTTTATGTTATAACTTAGGTAGTATTGTTTTTTTCTTGTGTCAAGAAGTAATAGGTTGTTAATCTGCTTTTTATAAACTATTAAGAGAGAGAGACAGACAGACAGAGGGGGGAGTGATGTGGTGGAAGAAAGTTTAAATTGTAACAGTTTCTTCTGTCTTCCTTCTTCTTCTTCTTAGCTATAGTATAAGACTATGGCAGAATCAAGACGTGTACTCTCGGTTGTCTGATTAGGACATTAATTATTCAGTGTTTCTTAAAGTATTTATGGATATTATAACCATATTCTTCGTAGCTGTGAAGTAGAGTAGTGTTTTCATATTATCTTTCTAAATCTAATTCATTTTGGTTCAAAGCGTAGGGTGTGAAATACGGGTAATCAGTTGTTTTACAGTCTATGGCCTCTACCAAGCCACGGGAACGTATCCATATCAGGAGAGAGATGGGCCGAAACAATCGACAGATGTAAAGTCAAGTGCATGAGTATCGAGTTTTTTTTTTCATTTTCAAAGACTTGCGGTTTTACAACTGAGTCATACTATGGAAATCTAAATTTTAGTTACCTTGTTTTAAACCAGAGATATCACATTTCGACCCCCATCCCGCTTTTTAGCATAAAGCCTTATTTCCACCTCCCTGTTGGTGAGCGGAAGTAAAACATGCAACTCATTTGCTCGACCGTGAACTGAAATTTGGAAAAACATAATGCATGACAAATTGGATCTGTTCCATGAATTTTTTAAAAATCTTTTAAGAGTAGATCCGCTTAGGCAATGGTGAGTTTTTAGGGTCAGATTTAGCGCTAAAGTTGTTCGAATAAACTACCTCGCCCACAGAGAAGGTCGCTGGTGAGCTCACCTAATGAATTTTACACACAAGAGATATTAGTTCTGAAACAGCCCCTAATCGGAGGTTAATTTAAATTTGCAACATGTTAAGGTAGCTGTATTCGAAATCAATTTGTAGCAAAGCGATGATTCCATTTTTCCACAGGTAAGCGCCGTGAAGTCATTGTGTCGAAGCGTTGAATATTGGGAATATTTTATAAGTTTCATTTTTCTGGTGGGGAATTGAACTTGTTTAAGCAGATGGTCAACACATACAAATTACAGTGGAATCCACTTAAACTAAAGTCAACATCTTTAACTTAGGAAAACTCTTGCTTAAAGTCAACTCTGTCTTGCAGTCCCATTTTGTATTTCTTTATATCTTTGTAATGGTTAAAGAAACTCTTGCTTAAAGTCAACACATTTTTGCTGTCCCGAGGTGTTGACACTATTAGGATTCCACTGTAACCAAAACCAAAGCCTCTACGACGCTACAGCTCTATTTAGAAAAAAAAGCGCCTTCATATAAATTTAAGCATTATGCCGGTAAATTATGTTCATTGCTCTTTTTTGAAAATCTAAGATCGGAGGAGAATTAGACAGGAATGACAATAGAGCACAAAATTATCGTTCTTGCGTCCA
Source organism: Elysia marginata (assembly GCA_019649035.1). Taxonomy (NCBI): domain Eukaryota; kingdom Metazoa; phylum Mollusca; class Gastropoda; family Plakobranchidae; genus Elysia; species Elysia marginata. The sequence continues at coordinate 138,565 of BMAT01002548.1, read as the reverse complement.
AGCAATTGTCTTAAAAAAGAAAGTTTCCCAACAGGAACTATAATTTTGCGCTCTCATCTCACTCCCAACAGCAAACACTTAACACTAACAGTGGAACGAAGACAAGTCATCCGAACATAATGGTCTTTCCAATAATACCATGTGATGTTTTTTCCTGCTTTGCTGGCATATATCAGGTTTATTTAATTTCCTTCCATATGACCTCATAAAACAAATGACATAGGTGTCCATAAAATAGAACATTTTTGTTGAGCAGAGGTTTTTATAACACAAAATGAGAATTGTTTATCTTAACTACTAGATGACCATGGCCTACCCGTTCTACAAACAAGACAAAGTGTCAAAATGTCAAAATACATAATTATGTAATTCCATTAGTTAAAAAGTATAATTCATATACAGTCGCATATTTATCACTTGAAAATAAAATAATTAGTTATGACTGTCTTGGCAACGCACATTTACATCCAGAAAAAAGAACGTTGTTAGTTTATGAGCTAATTTAAGATTTTGTAACCTTATCCTAGAATCACTTTTTGGTAGACCCCATTGGTTTTAACTGTAAGTACTGTACTCCATTATGCTGTGGGTCATCCTTGCCATAAATCTGCATTGTGTCTTTGGAGCCCACACATCTCAGTGCCACGTACAGTACCGGCTCTGTGGCCTAGCGGTAAAGACACTCGCTCAGAGATCGGGAGGTACAGGTTCGATCCCGGGCCGAGTCAAACCAGAGACTTTAAAATTGGTATTAGTAGCTGATCCGCCTGGTGTCTGGCATTATGGATTTAGTGCTAAGTCTGGTTGGCCCGGTGTCAGGATAATGTGACTGGGTGTGGTGTATGCAAGCGCTCTTTACATCACGTGTGGCAGCACGCTTTCAATTGTCCCAAGCACCGTCTCTGATATAACCTTGTAGTTGAAAAGAGACGTTAAAATCTAAACAACCAACCAAAAGCCATGTACAGTGTTGTCCATGTAAGAAGAAAGTCTGCTGCAGGTGAATTCCTGTCTTCTTCAAGGTTTGACTTAAGCTTTGTTTGCTGTGACGCCGAATGCAGGCCTAACAGGAAACTTTTCTTTTCATGTTGAATGGGAAGATTTTATCAGATGATAGGCCTGCCAAAGCAGTTCCTGGTATACAGAATGGTAAAAATAATCACCTGCTATGCTGCTGCACAGCATTATAATACAGTGGCATCCATTTATAGTCAACACCTTTAAAGAAAACTCTTGCTTAAAAAAGTTAAAGTCAACACGGTTTGGCAGTCCCATTGTGTATTTCTTTATACTTTTGATATGGACTCAACCCTTTCTTAAAGTCAACACATTTTTTGGTCTCGGGGTGTTGACTTTATCAGGATTCCACTGTATTTCACTAAAGCAGGTTGAAGAGGAGGTGGTGTATCAACTGAAATGTTTCCATTTCGAGAACAAAAACTTCTTTCTTGTGCCCATCTGCCTGCGTTATATTTTGCACAAGCTGCACTGAAATCACCACCGAGTGAGACTGTAGACATCTACTTTGTTCTCCTCAAATCTTTGTGTTTCAAGGGCAAGACCACACAGAGGACCAATTTCCCTTTGTCTAGTTCACTACATGTATGTGAGCTTGATTTGGTACCTATGTAATTGTAATATTTGCTCTGAACAGATGTTGAATTAGTTGGAATAAAAAAAGACAGGTTTACAGATTTTCCATCTACAAAAAACCCCCCCACCAATTCAGTCTTCTTGTCAAACTTCTCATTTTCAGCTGTTTTTCCATGATTTTTTATGGTTGATAAAATGAAGGGTTTCAAGTCAAAACACATCACCAACCATGTTGGAAAATTTCTGTGTAAAAACAACTTATTTTTATATTTTTTTTAAATTAGAGATGGCACTTTCTTGCATATCCTCATATTAATAATTATAGTTGCAAATATGACATTTTTCTGATACAAAAATACAAAGGAGAAAATAATCAAGTTTTTTTCCCTTTTTCCAAACTTTTTGAATATGCCAATATGGATTATACAATGCATTTGTCATGAAACCCTTCATATACACTGAAAATTTTTAATATACTGTCACTGTTCCAGCCAAATGGCAAATTTCATTTTTTCTGGCTTTAAAATAACCAGCCTTCAGACATAAATGATAAATGAAATCTTTTATTTACTGAGATATGCTCTTAGGAATATTTACTTTCTTTTTGCATGTGACAAAAGGCTCAGTACATTTTAATTGTTTTTCTACCATAAAATGGGCCATGGTCTTTAGAACACAAGGATGTATATCCAACATGGGATATCTAAGAGATATGCATTGACAAAATGCAAAAAATGATTGACAATATAATTTTGATCCTATGATAGAAAAAGCCAATTCTCTTAAGTTTTTCATCATATTATTTTGTTTGAACTCTACACAGTGTTCCTTGTCACATTTTTGCTAAGCTGGCTATTGAAATTTAAAATGTAGAGTCTACATCTGGCGCCAGCTGATTCAAGAAAATTGGCTTTCTTAAGTACATGTACTTGGATAGTTTAAAAGTTAAAGATGTTTTTGATCATATCAACTTATGTGACCATTGAAAAAAATGCTAAAAATGTGTTTTGAATGTTTTTTAGAACAAAGTAATGCTCTTTTAGTTTTTTGCAATGGGAAAACTTTTTTCTGAAGTTTTCTTGAAAGTTAAGCCACTTGGATTTGTTCTCTTTCAAGTGCAATAACTCAGGACACAGTTAAGATACCCACATATTTTTTCATCATCTTAGAGAGCTTTTAACAGCTTTTTTATGTATTTACCTCCTTATCATAAAATTCTGCCTATGTAAACTCATTTTGTAGGATCGCAGCATAAGTAAAAACAGCAACCAAAATATAACTTCATAAACTTAAAAGAAAAAACATTGGTACCAGAAGCATGAAGCAAGATATGTATTCTTAAAAAACTTCAATAATAAAAAAAAAATGCACATTAACAAAAATTTGATAGAGATACATATATTTCTAAACTATTGGTCTAGATTTTCTAAACGTTGTAACATAAAGTTTTGGTAGAAATCTTAACCATGTTGAGAAGCATGCAACATGCGATAAATAAATGCTGCAGAATATTCTAGACTGGATTGTCTAAGAAAGGCTTTGAACCTTTTACATGTATTAAGAGAAAAAAGCATCATATGGAATTGGAATTCCAGCCAACTGCACCACATCTGTCATTGATAGTATGTACAATTTAATGATGGCAATGCTACCCAGATCTCTACATATGGGCAAACATGGAAGCTAGAGCATCAAAGAACAATACATTGTATATAATGGATGATACAGTGGACCTTGTATGTAATAACCTTGAACCAAACAAACCCTTGCATTCAATAAATTGAAATAAAGTCTCAATTTTTCTCTTTTTCTAAACATTAGAACCTAGGTATTCACTGCTTTAGAACAAATTTACATGAAAAACACCTATTTCTTTTGAGCGGTATCAGAGCTAACAGTAACAGTGGGTCTTTTTTTTGCCAGTTTTTCTGGTATGTTTATGTCTGTACCACAATATCAATGACATGGCTAACAGTATGAGGGACTTTCTTTGTAATTACAAGTAAACTGCCAGCAATTTTGCGGGTTTAAGTAAAGATAATGGAAATGGTATACGTAAAGAATCTAAGAATAGGCTAACATCCAATTAAAAATTACCCTTCTTTTCTTTTCCTCCCCATAATGTTGTACTGTCTACATTGGATTCTTCCTCTTTCTGTGGGCTTACCTTATGCAAATCTAATATTGAAATTCTTTTGAAATTTGTCTGAACGCCTTCTCTTTAAATTCTATCTGGCTATAACTGTTTCATCCCCCTCATTATCACAGTCCACATCTCTCTCTATCTATCCATTCCTGTCTCGCTATATCTTAACACCGGTTTCTCTGTTTGTACAGGATTGTCTATCCGTCTCTTTGTCTCCTACCTTATCAATTGGCCCTAAACCATGAGTTTCTGCTGAGTGCAAGATCAATCTTGATAACATACCTCTAGATTCTAGAGCAGGATTTCAGTTTATATGATGTACCGAAATATGAATTTAGAACAACTGAGTACCGCATAGATTAGTTCTTCTGCAATATTATCTGGAGCTGCAGCTGTTGAAGCTACATGGCTTGTGACTGAATGAGACATGATCTCAGACATCTCTTGGACGTCCACCTCTCCCTATTGCGAGTCTCACTAACTGAGCCTTTTCTGTGGGTGTGGGGGATTAGCCATTTTTCAAACCCGAATCTGTTGGCAAAAAAATATTTTTTTATGTAGGAATAATTGAAAAACAGAACACAGAATTGACAATTAGATTACAAGAAAGTGTAGAGTTTCCTCATTTCCCTCACTTCGTATTCATTAAATGAGACCTTGCCCTAAATGGGCCTCAGCTTAATTAAAGACCTTTGTAAATTTTTCCTACAAGATCATTAAATACAAGGTCTACTGCATTGAAACACTGCTGAAAGATGTAAAGGAGTAAAGAAAGTTTTTGAATCGAGAACAATCATCTGAAATTCTCCCTGAGCTCTTCACATGGATTTCCCTACAAGTCAACCAATAACCTTCTGAACACACAGAGGAGCACAAGTTAAAAAGCCTGTCACTCCAGATTGCAAAGACTTTTCACAACCCACAGCCAAGTACTCTATTAATGCATGAGTACTATGAGTTAACAAAAAAAAATGTGCCTTTCCCAAAGTCTATTTTGAGGGATGAACCTGAACCTCTGAGTATGAAAGCTAAGTGTCTGCCACTAAATGACGTGTAGGAGCTTTTTAACTGATTAGACTGGGTGAATTTATAAACTGGACCAGCCTGTGTCTTCTTAGAGAACAGCACTAGCAGTAGAGATTAAACAGTTCAGAAAAAAAGATAAAGTCAAGTCTAAATAATTGAATCTGTATAATTCAAATATTTGTTTAGTTTCAGCTTCATTTAGAGTACTGAATTTATTTCTCTTTTGCAATGCTGAGATTCCCACACTGGCAATTCATTATTTATAATTAAAGTTTGATTGCATGAGGTTCAAAATATTGAATCTTCACATTGAAATTTTATCAGACTAATTTATCATTTTGGTAAAGGATCAAATTTTTTTGTAGGTTTGGTTTAAAAAATCAGTAGGTTAAATATTATCAAATTTAAGTTGATCTTTTCAGACGTTGCTTGATGTAGGATGCGACCAAATTTTGGGCTCTTCTCTGCCAATCTTCAAGGGTGTCATGAGGTGTTGATATTTGGTCACCTTTCAATCTGTCCAACAGGGTCACACACACAACCGCGCCTGATGAAGAAATTCACAAAACACTTAGTCATTTAACTTTGTTTTTCAAAAAGATAAAAACTCGTCCAATATAAAAATAAATTGGTGAAGAGCATACAAGATGTTCCTGCACTCAAATGTACATAATGTGATCTTACAAAATATACATCATGTGATCTTACAAAATGTACATCATGTGATCTTACAAAATGTACATCATGTGAACTTACA
>BMAT01002548.1:118454-132760 GCA_019649035.1 Elysia marginata | reverse complement strand
ATCATGTGATCTTACAAAATGTACACCATGTGATCTTACAAAATTTATATCATGTGATCTTACAAAATGTACATCATGTGATTTTACCAATGTACATCATGTGATCTTACAAAATGTACATCATGTGATCTTACAAAATTTACATCATGTGATCTTACAAAATGTACATCATGTGATCTTACAAAGTTTTACTTTTAGTCGAGTCCATATGTCTTGCCTCCAGGGCGATTGGGTCAGAAGTCGGAATTTCTTTTATGGAGAAAATGTCATTTCAAGGTCTATATTTTTTTCTTTTACTCTATATTTAAGTCCTTAAGAGTTTTAATATCTTTCCTCAAACTATGGATAATTTTATAACATTTTCAAAGTTTGAAAGTTAAAAAAAATGACTTGTTTAAAACAGCCAAGCTCCTTAAGATGATAATTGCTACATCTGACTCATTCACCCTGAACGTCAGACACATTATTCACACTTGAATATTCCAATTCCATTTTTTTAAAAACAATACATTCGGATTACAAATTTTATTCTTTTTTTCGTATATACATATATAGTCTATAATTCAGATTTACAGGATAACTAATTTAAGTTAAATTTCATTCCCATGGAATTCCAAAAATTCAAACTCAAAGCAGACTGTACCTGCACTGAAATTAATAAAAACACCGGTTTTAATAAAACTTGAAAGTCAATCTTTTTATACTTTATAGGCAAAACTATTATTTTTATGGCTAGGTGGAAAACGTACAAAGTCAAAGTAAGGTCATGTAGAGTGAGAAATTACAGTCCACAATTGACGTGGGTTAAGAAAAAAGGAAGAAAGGAAGCTAAAGCAAAATAGAAAACTAGAGAGGACATGACAAACACATTTAAAATAAAGACAAGACAAACGAAATAAAAACATGAAAAAAAGGCAAAGAATGAAGTGTCAAAAAATTAAGAGGAAAGAATAAATAGAAAAAATAAAAGAGGGTGATAAAGAGGAGAAAGAGAGAGTAAAAAGTCAAGATAGAGACACAAAGGCTAAGATATGATATTTAAAAGACAATAGATGTAAGTTAAAAATAGAAAAAAAAAGACATTAGAAAAGAGAGACATAGAGAAACAAAAAGACAAGAGTTGGAAAGACAGAGAAAGAAGTACAAAGAGAGACAGAGAAGAGTGGAAGAGAGAGAGATACAGAAAGAAAGAAACAGAGTGGAAGAGAGAAATTAGGCAAGATAGAGAGAGGGAGAGAGGCAGAGTAAGGGAGAAAGAGAAAAAGAAAGGCAGGAAAGATTGTAGGAGAAAAGTGAAAGAAAGAGGTGAATAAAGTGTACTTAAGTCTTTTGTTGACACTCAAGCTGTCTAGTGACTTCATTGAAATAATTCAGCCCACACATACAATAACAAGAATAACACAAAGTATGAAATACGTATTACAAGCCGGTTAAATATCTGGATTCTGAAGATCGTTTGCACACACACATCAACATGCATCATCTTTTCTTATAAATTTTTTAAAGCAAAAAACATTTAAAAAAATTTTAATCAGAGGCAACTGAATTTCTGTCATGCCGAGCACGATACAAAAGGGATGTAAAGTTTCTAATTTTACATAAAGCAGAAACCTTCAAAAACCGTAATGAAATAAATCTAAAATTCCCTTTACTTAAAACTTCCTTAGTCTGGATTTATTTTCGTTCTTAGCTTTATTAGATTTCAACTCATGATTCAAAGCTGGTGGGGTTCAACAAATTGCATTGATATTGCGCCTATTCCGGAGCAGTTTCATTACCTAAAAGCCTACAATTAAAATCTTCTTAGTTTAAAATTTTTGTCCAATCATAAGAGTTTCGGAATATGAGGTTTCCACAGTAGGTTAGGTATCTAACATCAATATCTACCTGTGGAACCAGTTAGATGCCACATAGCAAGTAGTTAAAAGAAAATCCACTGAATTTTTGGCAAAATAGTGCCGCAAAGAGAATTATCAATGGTATGAGAATTAACTTGTCTATACAATAACACAAAGCATCTTCATAAACTAGCAGCCATCTTTAATTTTCACCAGGGGTTCTCACCTCTAATCCCTGCTCTATGGCAATATGACGCAAAGCAGAGAGATTCCATTTCAATATTGCAAACGCCACTCTCGTGAACCTTCTTTAAAAAGGTCATTTTGTCCTTTTCCTGGTAGTCACAAAATGCACCGTCAAGTCGAGCTTGGCCTTAAAGTACCAGAATCAGGTGAGAGAAAAAGTCAGTCCAAAGTCATTTAATGGTCTACTGAAAAAAAAGAAAAAACTTTTCAATGATATGTCTTGCAACCAGTTCAAATGAATCATATATGTCGCAACTTTCACATTAAAAGGCAATTGACAAAATTATCCGAATTTAGTGGGAAGATAAAAGACGCTTTTCGATTCACAATATAGAAAAATCTACTTTTTCTAGGCATATTCTCAATTCAAAATTTTCAATATCTGACTCCTATACACTGGTTGCGCAACATGTATGTTTGTTGTAGATAAATACCAAATAAATTTAAAATAATCTTACCCCATGGGAATTTTGTATTTTTCTGCAAATTGATGAAACTCATACAGACTATTGTGTAATGATATTGACCTTAAACAAACTGTGCTGTGTTTGCCTTTCTAGCCTAAGATAAAAGAAAAAAAAAGAAAACAAGTAAATTATTGAAACTGTCCTGATTTTTTAGATATAATGCCACTGCAAACATATTGGGGTATTTATATAGAATTTTAACAGGTCTGTAATACAAGTCCCACAATAATTTTATGTTGACCAAATCTTGTTAACATTAAGTTAGCTAAAGGGCTAAAAAATTTTGTGAACATAGTTTTGATGTAAGCAAATCATTACAGTTTGGTGTGTACATTGTTTACATCTACATTTTTATCTCATATGTTCAAGGTAACCAGGGGAACATTTAAACCTGGTTTTCCTAGTTGCAAATCACAACAAAAAGCTTTATCCTTTTTTTTTATCACAACTAAGATATGTATGACAGTTCAGCTTGCCATCCTAAATTATGACAATTAAGCTTGCCATCCTAAATTTCACTGGAGAAAAATACATGTAATATGATAAAGGATTTCTCATACTGTTTGATTGTGAAATACAGTTGGATGCGGGTCGGGGGTGGGCAGGGAGCAAAAACTATCTGAATAGTATCAAGTTTTGTTTCTGATAAGCCCATGTAGAAGAGGCAGGTGTTTGTACTGAGATTGCATATGGGCGATAAAATGGAAACTTTTGTAAACTTTAATAGCACACAAGTGGCTGAGACAAACAGTAATAATTGATATGGTTGTTTGTTTTGTTATTAGTATCATTATGTTAGTGGTTATTGGGTGCAAACAATTTGATCAGTGATAGTTAATTGTATGCATATTTTGCAGTATTGTCTCTCACCTTCATAAAAGTCCAAAGTGCACATGGTTTTGGCAAGGTATGTATTATGAGCTTGGCAAGCCGGGTCAGCCTGAGCAAGGGACAGCAACTCCTGGGCTAGGTCAGGGTCCAGACGAGATGGGTGCTGGACTAGTTTACCTAAGGTGGCCTGTCATTGGTGGAGGTAAGAAAAGTCAGAGGTGATAGAGGTCAAATGTGACAAAGGTCGTAGATGAAAGAGGTCAAAGGCGAGATAGCCTTCAGGACCAGCCTCATACTAAAGCAAAGCAGATTGATTTGATTTAGTAGAAGTGGAGGTGAGTGAGTTTGGAAATGAGAGGGATCACAAATTTTTTCCCTGTCCCATGGCGGTTGCCATTGGGGCACGCAAGATGATCTGCCAACAAGTCCTCTTCAACCCTTCCTGTCTAATGCATGTTTGACCGCCTTGCTAACCTTCCCTCCTGTCCATTCAGTGATGTTGTCTTCCCATTTCTCCCTGCCTTCCACTAATTCTTCCTCCTTTAACAGTTCCCTGAAGCACTGTTTTAGTTAGCCTATTTTCTCTTTTTCTGTGGCAGAACCATCTTAGTTTACGTCTCTTGATAGTAGTGAGAAGATCTTTATACGAACCAATAGCTTGCCTTATTCTGTTTTGGACTTCCTTATCAATCTTATGGTCTAAGTTAGGCCAAGTAGTCTTCGAACCACAGTTGATGTGAGATGCAGATCTCACGCCTCGCCCACAATTTCAATGTTTTCCTTGAAAGAGTTATGATAGATGCACTTGAAGGTCACCAAGAAATAATCAACACTGGTGGCAGAGCAATCACAAACCTGCCTTTAGCTGATGATAAAGACAGACTCATAGACTCAGAGAAAGAACTCGAAGTCGAAAACTTGGTCAAGCAGCTTGACAGATCCGCCACAGCTTAACACATGGAAGTCAATGCAAAGTTAACGAAACTAATGACAAATAGTGAAAATGGTATTCAAAGTGAAATCAATGCAAACCAAGCTTGAGAAGCTTGCAGGATTGAAACTATGGAAAACTCTAAATACCTTGGAGCAATAATTTCAGATGAGGGGTCCAAGCCTGAAGTATTTGCCAGAATTGAAATGACAGATCATATACTAATAAAAATTAACAATAACTGGAAGGAAAAGGCAATCAAGCTAAGCTAAAGGATAAGACTCATGGGTTTTATTGCCTACTCAGTTTTTAACCTAGTCCAACCTAAAGCCAGGGAGATAAATCTGTTAAAAATTTCTTTAAAAAATTTATTTAAAAAAAAAATTGTGGTCAAAGGTACATAACTCCAGATTTTTTTGGAGTAACTTTGTTTTTCGGGAGTTATTTCCTTTGGGTCAATTACCATAGCAGACCTGCCACTTTTCAAAATGGAAAATCAGTATAATTGAGCTAAAAATCAGTATTCAGTGATAAAAAAAAATCTGTATAACCATGTACCAGTACTCACAAACTCTGGCACTTTTTAGTGAAAACATAAGCACTTCAATTTCAATGTGGCCATCGTAATTTAATTTATTAAAAAAAATAATATAAAGACTACCATGCTCCATTTAATAATACAGAAGGCCTATGGTAAAGTATTTTGGTACAGTTCTCAAATCTTACTTCCAGATTATTAACAAAAAAATTACAAAGACTGTGAAATTAACTCTGAAGTTTGGCTCATTAAGTGATAGCTCCAAGCAGTAAAAAAAATCAGTATTTGGTAATAAAAATCAGGAAATCAGTATTTTTGTAAATTTTGGCCAAAAAATCAGTAAAATACTGATTTAATCTGTATGAATGGCAGGTCTGCCATAGGGAGCTTTCTTTCTGCTAGAAATTATTTTTAAATTATTTTGTGGTTATTTCCCCTTAGGGCCATACGGGTGCATTAGGCTGGAAAGACTTAAATATTCTTGCAAAACATGGACTGTTACAGTTACGGTCAAATTAGATAAGAAGATCCAGGCCTCAGAAATGAGATGCTTTAGAAGATCATAGATAAGATAGGTAAAAAATATATATTTTGCAGAATTTCTTCTAAAAGGTAACTTAAGAAAAGCTAAATTGAGAATTCAGTTCATCAATCTTTTTGCTACAAACAACTGTTACAATCTATTAATGGTCAAAATAGAACATGTACGAGGTTTTCCTAGATAATTCAAACATAGTTCTGTGGTTCAGTAAGTACAAACGATGGTCTATTTGCTGTATTGATGGAAGTATCAGTATTGTAATAATCTTTCTTGTGCTGAGCCTGCAACCCGAAATGAGGTGGTAATCTGTGCCTCTGCCTAGCCACTTCCGTATAAAAACTGCTCACAAGGCAGAACACTTGACCAACTGGGCCTGCCTATTGACCATGCCTGAGCCTATCATATTCAAGGAACCAGACAACTAAGGATAAAAACCACCTGTAACTATTGGCAGCTCACTGGCTGGTTGAAACATAATTAGATCTAGTATGTTACATCTCAAAGTCATAGCTCATTTCTTTAAGGCTAAGAGGGTGTAAGCAAGTGTATGCTTGTCAGAAATGGTTTCAGCATCAATATATGAAAAAAAAACCAAAAACCTGACTTCTGAATACCCACCAAACCTTGAAAGCCCATATCTCAAAACTAGACAATGTGACTTACAAATCAATTAGATAGAGCGCGAGAAAAATATACATCGTTGCAATCTTTTCATTCCTTTTACAAAGCCTTTTATAAGCAAAAAGCTTCTCGTAGATTTCTTTCTTGGAATGTAAAAATACATCAGAATAGAAAGCAAACAATTCTACAAACTACATTTATCAACAGAACAAAAACAGACAGATAATTCTTAATTAAAATTTATTACCCACATACTGTATTTACTTAAAAAATAAAAATAAAACTGTAATACAACCAGTGTCAATATAAAATGCAGAAATGCAAATCAATAATCCATAACAAAAAGCATAATAAAAAGCAAAGCTTGGTCCACTTAAACAGCTTTTAAATACAGAGTTAAAAAAGAAAATTCAACATTTTTCTGACTCTGAATTTTTCCAAAGTTAAAAATATATCAAGACACTTGCTCATAGCTTAAAAGAAGGTTCAAGGTAACCTTAGATCATAACAGTAAAGACCAGAAGGTGTGGTTTTGATAAAAGGTAGGGCACTCACCAATTCCATGTAGGGACGAAGGAGTCCATCCACTGCCTCTTCTGTGATTACCAGACTGCCGGGCTCTATGCCTGAACAAAAAATTTGAAAAAAAAAACCAAAGACATCCCAGGAATAGTAAACCAAAAAGAAAAAAAAAAAGAAAAGAAAAAAAAAAACATTGTGAAAACCGTAATGGGTATAATAGGTCATGCTTAAATTAAGTTATCCAAACTTTCTTAGAAATTTTTGTCAGGAAAGACATTTTATCATCCCTCATTTCTTAAAAAAAACAAAAAAAAAACAGAGTTGCTCTTGAATTCAGTTTTCTTTGAGAACCTAAAAAAAAGTTTCCAGCACCAGAAACAAAATGCTTCCTGATCTGCACATCTGATAACTTAAAATATTATTTTAACCTTCTGGTAACAACATCTTTTTCTAATTCCATGACAAAAATTCGTGTTTTTAGTCCTTTACTTTAGGAAATATATTGTATGAAGATGTTACTTATTTTAAACCAATATGATACACGAGTTGTCCGCAAGGTGTTAAGCTTTTAATGCCAACAGAAGTTCTAAAGAGACAAATACCACAAGAAAAGCATTCTTTATAATATCTTTAACTCTTTGCCTCCAAAAAGCATTCTCTTTAATATCTTTAACTCTTTGCCTCCACAATTTTCAGAAAAGTGTACGAGATTTTACATGACGACAAGGGATTCAATCTCTTTCATTTTTATCTGTACTCACAGGGTTGAACTACCACCCACTCGTGAGTTGTTTACATAAGTAATGAGAGTGTGAAGGATAAAATTCAATAAAACGAACAAATTTGTAAAAATGACAGGTCCTTATTTAACAGGCAAACAGGAAATGGCTGTTAGCTGTGATCTTCGGTAGGAGCAAAATTAGTTTAAAAAAAAGAAAAAGAAATTGGAAACTTTGTTTTTACAATTACAAAACCAACCCAGTTCCCAAAGGAAAAGTGACATCTAATGGTTTCTTTATTTCCACAAGAGTAACCCACCTAGGCCACCACTTGTACCCAGCCTGAAGAAAGTGACATCACTGCAGCCAGCATGGTGCAAGAGTTTCACAATCTCATGAAATATAATGGACAGAGATGGCACTCCCATACCATGCTTAATAAACACAATATTAAAGAAAAGGAGAGAAAAAGGAGTTAAAAACTGAATGCAGCAACTTGTGAACGAGATGCCCCATAACAATGAAGAAGTAGATGACCTAGACTAAAAATAAAAATAAAAAAATTCATTTCTGATACAAAAGTCCTTAATTCTAATAGGTGAATTTTATCTGTCATGTTTTTTCAATATGATTACTTCATTTACAAATTTTTTAGGAACGATAAACATGATGGCACAAAGACAGTGACAAAACTACTACTTGCACACAATAGTCCATTACATCTTTCACATGAAACTGATCCAGTTTTATTTCATTTGCATTCTGATTTTTAAATAGCTTCCTCATCTCTTTTCTCATGCATGTTCAAATAAAATCTTGCAGTAAATAAAGTTATTGTTATTTAAGTAAAATGTGAATTCACAGCCAAACTTAAGTGGCAACTTTGGGTCCAAGGCAGTGCTCTGACTGAGCAGCAAACCACAGAACAAACGTTTTAAGAGGGCTAAACTACTCACACTGACAGAGAGCACAGGCCCTACTTTGTAAAGAACATATCTGTCTGAGCCAGAGGCAATGTTGGTCAGGCCCATCCCAGATGGAATCTCAATCTGCAAAACTGAGACCAGGTATTCAGCAAACTGGCGCATGCGGCTAGGGGAACCTCCCAAACAAACAAACTGAGGAAGTTACATTTTATAAGTGAAAAGAAACTGGTGTACAGGAAGAAATAATCTTTTCCCCATTCACACCTTGTACTGTTATTTGAGGACAACAAACTTAAGCTTTAGTGTATATGTCCTTATCATTTTATAAAATGTACCTAATTGTGGCAGGTTTTATGTTTATATGTAATTAGAGCAGTGTAAATATTATTTGTTATGTAAGTTCAATCACATTCAAGATTTTTATTGGTACAGAGTGCTTAGAGGAGTAATATATATTATTTAAATATTAAAGATCATCATAGATTATCCTTGTACGTTTGTGTCTGACTTGGACACGAACATAGTCATGATTATTGTAAAAGAAAAAAAATGATGAATTATTGGAACACCTAAAATATCGTTAAGTCCATATCACTTAATACTGAATGTTTAAAAAATATGTCTGAAAAAAAACCAAAACAATAAGCATACCCATTTTAATTTTATTTTTCCTTTCTAACTGATAATATGGTAAATTATAAAGCAAAATTTTACTCCCCAAGTGTTCAAAATATCCAAACTGGACTGTACCATTTATTACCTTTACATCATGGAATAAGTATTGAAGATTGTGGGATTTAGTTCCCAGAGCGATGTGATAAAGCACATCTTCCTGTCCAGGCTTAATGTGTGGATTTGCCAATTGCATCTTTCCCTTTCTAAAATTTAAACGAAAATATAAAATAAGATAAGATTTAATTAATCCATGAACAAAAATTTTGTTGGATATACCAGAACACAGATCTTAAATATATATGGCAATGTTAAAAAAATTAGGTGCACATAAATGAAATAAATGAGGTACACATTTATAAACAAAACAAATCCATTCATTTCTTTTCTGTGCGTAATTATTTAGTTATAAATATATAATATATATATGTAAGAACAAACACGCCTTTATGAGAAATACTCAATAGTAAAATTTTTCTGTTTTCCACCTCGTTTCAATTTCCTTTTTTTTGTTCTTCCTTCTCTCACTCTTTCAGTCTCACACAGAGTCACAGCTGCAGTATATAAAACATTGTGAAGGTGATAATACTTGTCATCAGTACTTCTAAAAATTATGCAGTAAGATGATACAATTCACATCAATACTACCTGACTCATATAGAACAGAGGTGCGCATATATCATTAAATGAGTTAGACTTGTAGTTTTGTACCTAGTTTCAGTGGCTTAAGTTGTACGTATGTAAGATTTTATTGCTCTTGGGTGAGTGCACAAATTCTGTGTATTAAGAATGTTTCTAAGGGATAGTGTTCCTAATACTTGCTTACTAGTAAGAATTGACTACACTAGTTTTAGGTTCTACACTTTCAAACTGACAGCCGCCTATTTTCACTGATTTTAAATTATAATGGCATTGTTGATTTTAGTTCTATCTGAGTATCTCCCACTTTTGGAGTTTAGCTGCTCCCCACCAGCAGCTAATAAATGCCAAATAAAATTACTAAGTCTGTTTATACTTTCTGGACATCATTGAGATTTCTGGATCTATAGGCCTACTAATAGTACTTAATAGGTTTCAAATGCAGCATGAAATTTAGGATACAATTAGCTTGGGTGGCCCCATGAGAAAATCCTTCCAAGGGAAATCCTCTTCTTGGTGGATGGAGACAAAGGGGGCCATTTGGTTTGGTAGCCTTCACTTGTGCTGGGACTAGATCTACACTGTTGAAGACAAGGCCTAGATCTACCCAATATTTTGTAGATATTTCTTTCAAAATATAAGACTAAGACTAGTAGGAGGCCCAACTACTTGCCTAGCATTTTGGGGTTTAATTTTGTATCACTCATTTCATCTGGGTCTGAAGTGAACTAGATATAGATCTAGATCTAAGTTTAAAAAAAATTAATTCTATAAAATTGGCCCCTATCTTCATATAATTTAACATTTAGAGCAACCTTTTTCGTTTGTCCCCACCCCAATACTTTGTGAAATCAGGGTTTAACGGGTACCACTAGCTGGAGATTCTAAGTATAAAAATGTTAAGGCTGACACTGAAATAGGCCTAGTTATTTAATTAAGTTTTAAAGCACTAGATCCAGATCTAAGTCTAGATCTAGATTGTAAAACGCAACTCAAACTCAAAGATAACAAGGTTTAAAAAGTATCAGATATTTTGAGTTGGACTATCAGGTATTAGAGCTAAAGCAACAGGGATGGGAACAATTGAAAATGCGCTAGGAACTTGTAATGCACCTATCAATATCCTTGCATTTAGATTTAGTAGTCAACCGCAGGATCAAAGGATTTTCAGGATGCTTTGGTTGTGTCCCCTAAGCTTCCTGGGGATGCTTATACGGAGACAAGGATTTTCAGGAGAAGCTACCGTTTTGTTAGATACCGTTTATACCTTAAACGATAATTAACTTTTTCCATAAAGAGCTCTTCGCGAGTTTCTACTTTTGAGACGTACCTATGTTACACACCCGCATATCTTCTGGCTCTAAGGGATGGCAAACACTACAAAACTAAGTGCTATAAAGTGGGAAATTAAATAAACATACGGGGATGTCATACTAATATCGCTGCCTCAAAGTACTAGTTAGAGTCCGATTTGGTCACAAACTCTGTGCGTCTCCATCGCCGAAAGCAACATGCCATTCCGTAGTAAGGCCTCGTAGATGCTTCCTATAAAAATGGCTAAAGTGAAAGGAGCGTGAAAGTTCTGAAACCTTTTCTCACTGTTAGTTCACATTTCGACATTTATAGTCTAAAGGTATAAGGCAGAATAGAATGAAAGATTACCGCTATAATTTCACATTGATTTTCTGCCAAGGCGATCGGAATTCCCAGTTTCAGCAGACCTACTTTTTGCCTTTAAGATTGTGAGGGGAAGCATTTAAGCAAGGCCTTAATTTACCAAGAAATGGTTATAATAGCAGTAACTTGCACTTTCTAGAAAATAAAATAGGCCTACAGTGCTAAGATCGCCACAGGCTTTTAAGATTAAGACTATAATTAACTAGTTATGGCAGCCATTGCTTCGCATTGGTAATTGACTGGGTACATGTAGTAGATACCACCGACTTTTCCAAACTTAATACCACCAACTTTATTTCTATCTTCTGTGACCTCTTTCTGCCACCCCCTCGAACTCTGTATTTCTTTCTTACCCCTTCTTATTTTAGTGACCATTCCCCCTCGAAATCTCTAAATGTTTTCCACCCTAGTCCTTCTATTCTACTCTGGAAAGTATCAATAAAAATTGCACATTGCTATCTCTTTCTAGTGTTTTTCATTATAACTCCACTTTGCTCTTATCACCCGTTTTAACATAAACTTTGGTGAACAGTTCATTCATAAAGTTTGTACTGTTTCCAACTGCATTAGCTTAAAATTTTACATTAGCGATGAAGCGCAAAGCATGACGTAAAAATCATTAATAAAATCTAACATCGTTCGAATCTCCGTTTCGCCTTAGGCCTATATTCTTTCATCGCTTAAAACAAATTTTCATGAGCACTAACGCAATGCGTCATTTCATGAACGTATTTCGACATTCAAGTAAATTTGCATTGATGGCTTTAAAATGTTTGACCATGGAATTTGTAGGCCCGATAAAGGGTATGTAGGCTAAATAAGAAAACAAAAAAAGTTTAAACAAAAACTTACAAGGAGTCTGGATCTAGTTGACTGTTTGTAATTTTAACATCTACCTGATTCCTTATAATAAAATTGAAGTCTGAGAGTTTAGTAGTTTAGGTGCCTCATATGTCCCAAATTTGTCAACCCCCTCCCCAACGCAAATAATTATAATATGTATAGATTATGATAACATTCTAAATAAAAGACTCCATGTAGGGGCCTATGACATACCCAGGGCTAATATTAAAAGGGCTACTTAGACATTAAACCACAATCTTTAAAAACATGACAACTGTTAAACGTGAAACTTTCTAGAGAGTGGTTGTAACCCCACCCCCTTAATCTGCATTGCCTCAGTGAGTCTCTTTCTTTTTCTCTCTCCCCTAATGTCTCTCATACTTTTTCTATAGGCTAAGTTCTTTCTGGCGTTTTTCTATAGTATCTGTCTTTCCATATGTATGTATGGCTGGCTGTCTGTCTGTCTATATGGCTGTCTGTCTGCCTATCTGTCTATATGTTTGTCTGTCGGTCGGTCTTTCAATCTATCTACCTACATACCTACTTATCTAACTACTTACCTACCTACCTATCTATCTATCTATCTATCTATCTATCTATCTATCCATGTATGTATGTATGTATGTATGTATGTATGTATGTATGTAATGGTGTATGTATGTATGTATGCATGTGTAGACCTATACTAGAAAGTGCTCACCTTTTAGTAACAAAAACAAGTTGAGTTTTCGTTTTGGCCTCTCCGCCCCTGTCCTCTCTCCCTCCGCCATTTTCTCCACCTGTCGGTTGTCTCAATTCAGCTTTGTCTCTACTTCTATGCTCCTTTGCTCCCCTCACATTTTCTCTTCCTCCCCTCTTCTCGGTATCCTCCTCGCCTCCCTCCCAACCTCCCCTGGCCCATCCTGTCGTGTCATGTTTCTTCTCTTTTTTCTCGCCCCCCGCTCTGTCCTCTCGGCTTTTCTCTCAACTCATGAAACACGCGACGTTTTCTCTACTCTCACTCTATGCCGCTTCTCTTTTCTTCTCATCTTTAGTGATCCCATTTTTCTTTTTTCCGACTTTGTCTTCTCTCTTTCTGTCTTCTCTTAATCCCTCTATATTTCTCACTTTTTCTACCGCTCTCTGTTTCTCTCTCTCTCCGTCTCTCTGTTTCTCTCACTGTATATCTTTGTTTCTCTATCTCTCTTTGTACATCTCTGTCTGTCTCTGTCTGTTCGTCTCTGTTTCTCTCTCTGCCTCTGTATCTGTATCTCTGCCTCTATCTGTGTCTGTCTGTCTGTCTGTCTGCCTCTCTCTCTCTCTTTCTCTCCACTCTACCTGTGTCAACTTGTCTCTTTTGCCATAATTTCACCCTCTGCTTTCTCTCTGAAAAATAAAATAAAACTGTTTTATCCTTTTTTATCCTCTTATTTGCATGGTTTGTACTAGTCGAGGTCTAATTTACCAACTCAATGTTTGTTATCTTTTCTGTTACTCCATACATATTTCATTACGTTTCATCATTTTTTTCTTCAATCTCCGCTCCTCCGGCCCCCCCCCCCCTTTTAACCCACCTCCTGTTTCTCTTTTTTAAAAATCTTTCCCTTGCCCAAATTACTTTCTCCCCTTTGTCTCTCACTGCTATGTATACGTCTTCAGAAAATGCGTATTGCGTTACTTTTCCTCGCTCTCTCTCTGTCTCTGCCCCTCTCTGTGTCCCTGTCTGTATCTCTCTCTCTCCCTCATTCTCTCTCTCTCTCGTCTTATCCAGTAGTCCTTGTCCAAGAACTATCCAAACTAAAGCTGTGTTAGGTTTTGTTTAAACAAAACCCACCGCGTTTGACTTGAAGTAACTGCTTCTTTGCTCTTATTTTGACATCCTCTCATTACCTCTGCTAGCTCTCTGTCTCTCTCTCTCTCTCTCTCTCTCTCTCTGTCTCTCTCTCTCTGTCTGTCTGTCTGTCTCTCTCTCTCTCTCTCTCTCTCTCCATCTCTATCGTTTGCACTCAGCTGGCTCCCTCCAAATTTCTCTTTCCAAATTTCTTTTGTCCACCCTCTCTATTGCTGCGTCTTCTCTTCCTGTTTTTTCTGTCTCATTTTCACCCGTATTTTTTTCTTTCTATCTGCTTTCTTTCTCTATTTTTGCTGATGTTTCTCTCTCTTTACTCCACGCGCTCATATATTTTGTCTAATCTTCTTTTAAATAACGCGTTCTGTAAAATTGATTTATTAACATTATTGATACATTGCTGTGATTAAGTCTGTACCTATGCTTTTGACTATTACTGTGTTTGTGTTTGTGTCGGGGGGGGGGGG
>BMAT01002548.1:61425-71824 GCA_019649035.1 Elysia marginata | reverse complement strand
GGATAACAACTAGCATATTCTATAATAATTTATTTAGTGTTCCATATCAGGAAGACCGTTTCTTTTTAAGTGCAAACACGAGCGCTATAGGAAATCCTTCATGCCCTATGCTGTAAAACTTTTGCTATGATGTGAAAATATGCCTTTCTATGTTTACTTGGGTATCTATGGTCTACATTGTTTGTATGTCTAAAAATGTTAAAATTGTTCGGTAGCTGGTGTAAATGACAGTGTGAAAATAAGTGTTGTTTGTTTACCTTTGAACGTGCTTAATATGTGTCTTCTGTATTTTCATGCTGTAAAACCAAAACGATGAGCCTTATAACCATAATAAAAGATTATCATTTTGAACTTGAACTTGAAAATACGAATATCGTGGGTGTTGTGCGAATTGTAAGCATATGACTGTAAAACAAAGCTGATTTAAATTGGCAACATCGATCATGACGTATGAGAGATACAAACTTCACTGACTCAATCGTTATTTTGCGACAATAATAAGATTATAGATAATGATGATTATGTTGATGAAGATGATGAGGATGAGGATGATGATGATGATAATGATGATGATGATGATGATGATGATGATGATGATGAGGAGGAGGATGATGTTGACGACGACCACTTTGATGATTTACTACAAATAAGACAACGCGCGCTGAAGGTGACAATGGTCATGTTAATAACAAGGACAATGATAATGACAGTTATGTTCGCTTTAATGATGACAAAGAAAGTTAGGCCAGGACATAATTGAGCTGAGTTTAATTGACTGTTGTATATACCCTGCCATGGGTGAAGTGCATTGGAAATGATGGTGATGATGATGATGATGATAATGATGAGGATCATGATGGTAATGATGATGATGGTGATGAATATGATGATGATGCTGCTGCTGCTGATGATGATGCTAATGGCGATAATAATGATGATGGTGATGATGATGATGATGATGATGATTTTGATAATCTTCTACCTTGATAATATTTTGCCAGTAAAAGGGACTCCAGCCCGGGAATGAAGCGCTTCCCACGACTTGCATAGAACCCCCGTGGTCCCTGACGCCTCTTTGATATCTCCCCTCCTCTCAATGGGATAGCTTGCCTCCTTTCGCCTCTGTCTCTGTTCCTTATATAATCGCGATACCTTCTATAACCAACACTTCTTCCTTGAGCGCTAGAATCCGAGGGGGATTCCATCAATGATTCTTTTTCATTGGTTGGTATTTCTAAATCTTCTCCATAAATCTGATCTTCTGATTGGATGGCGTTCTCTTCAGGATTTAGTCCCGCCCACCTAGCAGCGTCATAGCTGTGTTCCTCTGCGGGGTTCCAGAATGAATCCTATAAAATTGGAAAGTGCGAAAGATGCATATAGCTTAGTACCAACAACGCCAAGATATATTGGGCGGAATCTTTAGAAGAATTATTATCTTTGTAGAAACATTTATGTTAATAAAAGCAACTTTTATACTCACCAAGATAGCATGGAAATGAAAATTTCAGCATAAACTGAAATACTGCCATAGCACATGGAATAATTTTTTTTTGTGGTCAAAAGCACAAACTTTAAGAGGATGAAGGTAGAGAATACAATTCTGTGTCCACAGCTGATCTCACGAATATTTAGGCTAAATGAAGACCAGTGAAAGATAACTAGCACTAGAACCGAGCAGCGAACACACAAGGATGTTGCGATCAATATTGCACATAAGTTATGGATGGAGTTGAGTTTGAGAGTAAACTCGAAATACAAAATAATTCCTAACTGCCTAGTCTATTTGCCGTAGACTATTTCAATTTAAAGAGATTTTTAAAGTCGACAGAAGAAAAATATAGACAGAAAAAAGCATCAGCTGTCGATTTTTTTTCAATGCATCCCCCCCAAAAAAAAAAAAAAAAAAAACAAAAAAAAAAAACAAAAAACAAAAAACAAACCTGTAGACCAATAGAAGTTAAAAGTATTGTGTTTTTATATATCTCCTTAAATTGAAACCGTGGATATAGTTTTTGCTTATTTTAATAGTTGCCTTTTATCCTTTGGAAAACATGGGTTCTGTCATAGCTGCTGTTAATAAACGATTTTCAACAGGAGTTTATGGGTTGTAAACCTATTTTTCGCATTTATCTCCTTCAATTGACCTACTACAACTGCTTGTGAATAAAACACGACAAACGCTACTAACATTGTACCTATGACAGTTTTTCAATACCCAACTTTCTGGGGACTTGTAGTAGCTTACAAGGACATAATCACTAAAATAATAAATTTTACATATCATCACACGGGAGAATTTTTAATTAGAGTAAATCAGACGTTTTGATTTATTCATTTATTTTTTTTAAAATTAACTCCATTTTCTTTTAAAGTTGCAGAGAAAAAAAATGGAAATAATGACTTTCACTTTTTTCATGTTAATAACACCATAATGGATTTTTCCCTGTATGTCATACGCGATAGCAGATAAACTAAATGACTTGCGACCAGTCCAGTTGAACCAAATCCCACAAAGTTAAGTTTAGTAAGTGCTAAATGTAGATTTATTTTCCATTTATCTATAATTATTTGAGTTCAAAGGTTTATTTTTTTCCCAAACATTTCCTGCAGTTCGTAATGCTAGGAAGCTCAGAAAAATCTTTTGTTAAAGTTCTCAATACTTTGTAATGTAAAAATTGAAACATCAGACTCAATTGGTGAGGTTGCGAGATAAATAAGCTAAAAAAAGCAACTAACGTCTTAATGTCGTTTCAGATGACGCGTAATTCCCTACGGAAGACCCCGCGCCGTCCCTTTACAGAAGGCTTTTAAAACAATCAAACGTTATTATACCATCTTTACCCATGCAACATTCACATACTATGATTGTAAGAGCAATAAATAACCCAAATAAAACAAAACAAAAAACAACCGAATTACAACCGGTTGTCAGTTCCGAGAAGGACTATAGTCTTCCGTTCGGATACGCGCCGTGTGAAACGACCTTTATTAACAACAAACCTTGATAAACCTTTGTGCTTCCTCAGAGTTTGTGACGCATGCGCAATGCGCAAAGAAAAGGGCGATAACTCCAACAAACCAACACGTCCGGCAAGAAACACCCATAACTGGAAAAATAATTGCCGCTGCTCCTTTCGATGGATTGTAATAACAAAATCTGAAGATAAATTAAAAAAAAACAACAATTTATTTTCATTGCACAAATAATGTAAGCCTTCAAAATACGCTTAATTTAAAAGAAACCCCACATTATAAACTAATATATAGAACTTACGTCAGAATCTAGTTTTTGTACGATAGAAGAGAGTGCTCATTATTTTCAATAATGGAGCTTGTATGTTTGTATGTAGAATCGGTCGACGAAACACATATGTCGGCGAAAATGTAAGTCACATGTAGATTCTACATACAAACATAGTTTTATAGAACTCTATTTTTTATATTTAAAAAACTAGGCACCAAACGCCTACACCATTTCAGGGTACAGGAAACTTTAGGGTGTATTTTCACAACCTAAAAAATTTCTTTTTGAAAAGCAGCATAAAATACATTTTCCTAAAAATGTTAAAACTAAATGTGCCAAACTTTACTTTGTCCGGCCGATGTTGTTTTACAAATAGAATTAGTATAGGAAAACTCTGTGAGAATGAAGAAATGGTTGCCAAAATATGTTTTTGCAAGACTAAGCAAAAGCCTTATGGTTCTCTCCATGCCGCGTATGCCAAAATAAGGTAAATATTTTGGGCTGTTCAAACAGCTGTGATATATTTTTGCCTTCATATGCTATAGGCATGCAGGCACAATATTTTTAAAGTTTCTTAGTCAGAAACTGTCTTTGAATTTGGTACACAAAGTGCAGGCTCATGTGAAAGGTCTTGTTCTGTTTTGTGAAAAAATGTACTATCTTGATCACCCGAGAAACTGTTTGGGCCTACAAAAAAAATCCGAAGTTTTATCTTTCTCGTGTGAACAAAATACTTACACTTACATACTTCAAGAGGTCAAAGAAATTCAAACTTGATTCAAACAAAATAAGCATTAGGTATAGAATAGAAGAGTTTAAAACATCTTTCAGTTTTTTTAGGCCAATGGTCTTGATATACGAAATGTATTCTTCATAACAAAATAAATTAACTTCCATGAAAAATACATTAGTTTCAGCATGCGAAAGTTACAAGGAGTATTTAACAATGGACACACACATTTTAGTGATATTTTTCCAGCTAGCTTGATATGATATGGATACCAATTATGTATACATACTAATAAAGCCTTCAGTGCGCATGTCCTTGTGACTTGTGTACTTCTACGTTTTGGTGCAAACCATAAAGACTTGAACAGAAAATAGTGCATTGTAAATTTTCTCAAAACTATGTAAAAAGCCACTTGATAAAATGTTTGGGGTGACTACTCTAACAATATACAAGTGCAAAGAAAAATAATGCTCTTCATCTTCAGTGACAACCCTAGGTTGTATTATGGCTCGGTGAATAGAAGAAGGCTTGATTTTCTATTTTCAACTGTTCTATTCACCTAGTAAGGTCTAAAATAGTCTGCAGAAAAGTGTTGAAACGCGTTGTATTGTCTTGACATTTTCTTCAAGCATCTGCGTATTCTGTCGTTTTAAAGTAGTAGCAGGGCAAAATTTCTTTTTATCTTCTAAAACATACACACCGCTTAAATTTTTAACCTCTCATGCAATACATGTATGATAAAAAGAGACGATGTATAATTTGTTCATGCATTCGCTGCTTGTTCTCAAGCAATTAAAAAATAGTATCACTTTTAATTGTGTCTATTTTAATAGCCCTAATAGTCCATTTTGTTCATTTTTATAACGTCTAATAACCTTTGCCATATCATGTTACAGGTTAGAGCAGCTGATTTCTTGTCTCTTAAAGAAAATAACAACGAGTTTTAAAACCACAACAATTAAAATCCCAAAGAAACCTAAAAAATATCCATTCTAAATATTAAACCGCTATAGGTTAATGCTAGGTTGAACAGAACAATTTACACCCCATTGCGGTTAAAAAAGGAGCATATTTAAAATGACAATTGTCTAAAAACGTAGGCCAACATGACTATATAGATGACTTCTCTTTGAGAGCGCAACAAGAGAACAGGTAGTCGTGTCTATAAAATCATAGATTTGGAGCAATTTCGGAGGAACATGCATGGCTTACGCAGAGGACATACTATTTTAGAATGATGCTAACTGTCAAATTCTTCACGTTTCGTATCTTTTTTACGAACTATTAATGTGCACTTCCATAGAATTGACGAAAATTCATGTTATCAGGTTTTTTCCCCTCAGGCTATCACGATCTATACTTTCTCTCAATATTATCAATTTCATAGTCCCTAACTGTCATTCTTTTTGTCAATATCAATACAGCTGTATAGGCTACCTATCTAATCGTCCATCACTCTACTTATATATCTATCCATATAGCTATTCATCTATCTACCTACCTACCTATCTATCTATCTATCTATCTATCTATCTATCTACCCATCCTTCCATCCATCCACTAACTATCTATATCTCCTGCTAAATTTTCCTTCTGTTTATTTATAACCTCCACCCCTCACCAACACACCTTAATATCTTTTATCTTCCTCTTCATAAGTCTTTACCAGGTATCTGTTACGACTCCATGCTCCCCCCCCCCCCACACACACAAATTTAAGACTAACTGCTTCACGCTCCACGTACCCACTAGTGACTCTCGTAATGGTGAGAAACATAAATACAACATCTTCTTCCATAACATGGAATATGGATTCCATTTTGATAAAACACTATGAATTATTCTCTCAATCGCACTTAGGAAGGTGTCCTTTTAAAAATTGTTCTTTTCTATTCACCCAATATTCGTTTTACCGAAGTCTTCCCACCGCCCTTTCGCGTCCAAACTCACACCGATCTATAAGGTGGTTTTTAATAGAGTGGCAGACGCTAAAAAGAAAGTGCTTTATCCTCCCTCTTAACTTTTAAATCCTAAAAATATTTATTATCACCCCCCCCTCTTTAAATTCCCATGTTGTGTAATTTGACCCTTCTCCCAACCACACGTGCGCATTATTAAATCTTTATTTTCCATAACACATAACTCCCTTCCACTTCGCAACAACATCCGTGATCTTAACATCCTCTGTTCAGAAATTCAGCGCCTGTCTCTACTATTGGAAACAATACGAGCTTCCATTAGTTGCCGCTACAGGAATAATATTGGATGGATTTTGCGAGGTGCCGTGACATTATTAAGAGTGGTGCCGGAGTCTAAATCCTATCCAAAATCGAAGGGCTCGTAATGTAAAAACCGCGTACCAACATATTTGGAAACAAGGGGCTCCCAGCTGCAGGTCTATTAGCTGTATAGACTCTCGGCTGTGGGTGAATGCGCACGCATGCCAGTGAACTCGTTTTTCGGCTCACCTTTCGTTCAAGGGCTTGAGGACTGGGGGATGGTTTCAAGATACAGCACGGGTTTGGTGGTAGATTTCAAATCTCTTTCTCACTCTTGTTTTTTTATTTCTTTTTCTTTTCTTTTAAAGGAATAATTAAGATATCTTTTTTTCTTCCTCCATTCTCTTGTTTTTATCTCACAGTCTGTTTCTTTCACACAAACTCTCTCTACTCTGCCTTCAGAACCCTCTGTCTATCTCTTTCTCTCTCTCTTCCCTCACTTCACTTCACTCTTACTTTCTCTCTACCGAATCTGAATGTATATTTTTCCTCAGATATATCCTTACACCTCTGTGCTGATGTGGCCCCACTGTTTGTTCATAGCCCCTCAATACCCCCTGCTTGCCTCAGGTGATGGATGGACAACAAACAAGGAGTCCACGAGCTGTGAAAGGGACACGTTCATAGAGCAGGCCGGCCGGACAGTATTAGTTACGGTACACTGTTCCATTAAAGATACCCTGAGAAACTTAATACTTTCTTCAAGAGACGTTGAATATTAAAGAGTCTATGTAGGCTGTATATATACATAGTCTGTTTTTTCAGATATAGGTACATGTACGTCAGAAACTGTTTAAAGAAATCGTGATTTTCTCTATGTAGAGAGTTTACACGATGCTGTATCAGATTTCACTTTCTTTAGGCTGGACAACGATAGTGGTTTTATTACATTAAAATACCTAAAAAAACACCATGCATGTTTTATAAGACATTACCCGTATTACTATAATATATAAAAAGATCGTTTTTAAATACCAATTTTATGAACATTCTCCGTACATGATGATGTGTGAAGGTTACATTTTCTTTAGGCCAGGCAATATTATTTATTCTATTCCTTTTGAAATACCTCTAAAACATGGTATTTTCTTCAATCATCACCACTATGCTATCATTTTGGGTCGGTGTCAGTATAATGTGACCGGCTGAGGCTAAGTCATGGTATCCCCGCTAGTCTCTGGGTGGCAGCCCATACATTGTCATTGGGACCCAAGCCCTGAGGGCACCTTTGAAGTGGAATTGGGCTAGTAAAATATCCTTCAATCATTGCCTTCAATCATTGGTAGAATAAGTTGTAAATGAAGCTTTTCAAGAGAAGTGTTGAAAGCTTTGTGGAGGCACACTTAATTGACTGCCTATATCGTCAAAGAGCTTTACACATACGTGTATATTACCAGCATCTATATAAAGTCCTGTCTCTTTAGATACGAGCCCTATAATAGGATTATTTAAAGTAATCTTGATTTTAATTTATGCAGGATGCCTACCTCTTGCTGTACCAAAATTAAACTTTATACAGAGAGAAAATTAGTTGTATTTATGTGCTATGTATATTTTGACGATCACTGAAAATTATTTAGTCGTTTTATTAAATCTTTAAAAAAGTTACATTTGAAGTTTATTACATAGAAAACTGGCACAGTTCGAGACTGTAACTGAAAGGAGAAAAAATTAATTGTAAGACGAAGTTTCTAACACAAAATGATATTATTTGCAAAAAAGATGTAACCTAGTTGTATAACTGTTTTATTAGAGGTTTTTTAAAATTTTATTTTGAAGCTAAAAGTTTGAAAACGAAATGGAGGTAGGCAGGTGTGATTCTCTACAGACAAGTCAGATGTAGATTTATCCATTCACAAACACATGTTTGGCAAAAAAAGGAGATGAGATATACATAAAGTAGTGGAGAGAGAGAAAGATGGAGAGAGAGACAGACAGACAGTCAGACAGACAGAGACAGGCAGAAGGCACGGAGACAGACAGATATACAGACAGACAGAAAGTCTGAGAGATAATTTTATACAAAAAAGATGAATATAATTATGCTTGGGGAGAGAAAGAGAGATGAGGCGTTAGAAATAGATAGATAGATAGATAGATAGATAGATAGATAGATAGAGAGAGAGAGAGAGAGAGAGAGAGAGAGAGAGAGAGAGTGCCAGGGTTACAATTGCAGATCCGTGTGTGTGTGTGTGCGTGTGAAAGAGAGAGTTACATGCATCTGAATACATATATTTAAAGGTTGTCTTCAATTCAATTTAATATAAGACAGCCAACGCTTTAATTCGCTAAAAGTTATTAGATCGTAACTTAGCCACTCTAGAATATTATACATATAGACAGAAAGTTTTTACCTTTTTTATATTATAAACTACCTTTTTGCTTATAGCTTTTTTATGAATCTTGTCTTTGTCTTTCTATTTCTTTCGTTATCTTTCTGTTTCTCTGTCTCTGTCTTTTAGTAGTTCTATCTCGATGTCTCTGTCAAAGACGTCTATCCGTAGATTTCTATCTCTCTTTCTTTCTCTCTCTCTCTCTCTCTCTCTTTCTCTCTCTCTCTGTTTCTTCATCTGGCTTATTTACCCTTATTCCATGCTGCTTATATGACCTTCCATTCTGTTGCATTATCATAATGTTCTTCAAAGGTCAAATTATTACCCTCGTGTTATGTATACATTCAGGGTCGGCTTGGAAATAACGTATCTTTGAAATCACCTATCTAGCCTAACGTCAGAGATCGATTCCCGCACCATTATAAGACACGCTATAAAACATTCTGAAAGCTTTCGAGCGCTGTCTTGGTGCCATTAAAGGTCATTGTTTCACTTCGCCTAAAATAATAAGTATAAGGCCTATAGTTTTGATTCAAGTGCATATCGCTAACACTAGTAACAGGCCTTCTGAAATACCGCCGCACTTAGCATAGAAAAATACAATTTTCCTGGGAGCAATTTATGATGCTCTTTTGCCTTTCTTCTTTCGTAATCCATGTTTTAGACCACCTCCGCACTGGGAGTCACCGAGCATATATATATCACTTTTACTTACAGAGAAGAGCAGCACCGATTCATGGGGAAAAAAACCTGAAGGCGTATACATGTATATAGAAGGAACTCCAGCAGATTTAGACCTAAAAATATATAAGTCCAATAGAGACTCTAAAACTCATGTCTCTAAACTGACACTTCTTAATTATGTGCATAAGACTGTATTCGATTTTCATGTCTTCATATCGATGAGGATTCGATTTTAAAAACATTTTCAACTTAAACTTTTCAACTGTTAAGCCCTAAATTGGACAAAGTTAGTTAAAAGAAAGTATGGCATAAAAGTAAAGAACGCATTATTGGTTTTTTTTTTTCAAAATATGTTAGCGTCTTTTACTTTGTATGGAAAATTCCAGAGCTAAATACAAGAACTTCATTGACTTTAATTCTTAGATACAATCATATCCCTGAATTTTGACCATTAAGGTCGGCAAAAAATAAGGAGGCCAAATAATAATTTCGTCCTATTTATTGGAAACTGTTGTCGCTGAGTAGCTTTTTAATTCTTAGATACAATCATATCCCTGAATTTTGACCTTAAGTGTCAAAATGGTTGTCATGAACTCGCCTAGTCTCAAAGCTACTCAACGTCAACAGTTTCCCATAAATACGCCGAAATTATTATTTGGCCTCCAATGAGCCTGACCTATATCTCTACATAATCACTTGCATCTTGGTAAAGTACCAATATCTCTCTTGTCTTCCGCCTTGCAGATTGTGTGGCCCTTTGTGTGGCAAGATAGGAGAAAATATTACGCATCTTAAATAAAATAATAACGCTCTCATAACACTTGAGATATTAGATACCGCACCAATAGTAAGAAGCATAATATATATGGTAGTTATTGGTCTGACCCTTTCATATGGGAGAGGAAATTATTAACCTACATGGTGAAAAAGTAATTTCTCTATTTTAGATTATTAAAAATTACAAAGTAAATCTAGAGGAGAGAGTTTATTTGTGAGCCACCTATTCCGTTTTAAAAAAGCAACAAATATTCATATGTAGATTTAACCTTATCATCTTAAAAAACTTCCGCTTCTATAGCCATTCATATCTTCTTCTTCTTCTTCTTCTTCTTCTTCTTCTTCTTCT
>BMAT01002545.1:17289-44480 GCA_019649035.1 Elysia marginata | reverse complement strand
CGTTTACGCCCGTTTTATCACGATATGTGAGAACAAAGATCTCTGGATCTATAAAAACAAGGCAATGACCTATGCAAGGTTTAGTGTGTGCATGTCCTTCGTTGAGTTCATCCAGTCATAGTGATAGAATCTAAGCCTGCTGTTAAATTCAAGCAAGTGTTTTTTAACCGTTCATCTTGTTGATCAAGCTGTTTACCCTTGTATCCCGGTGGTGAAGTTTATTTGGAAGGATTTCTATATTTGAAGACAATATGAAATTGGAATTGCAATTTGAACAGAACCATTTTGTGACATCTTCCAGTCATTTTCCAATGATACTTTTACTGAAACAAGAAATTAGGCAATCGATATCAAATTAGTATCAAGACAAATGAATCTTATTTTAATGTAAAGTCATTGAATTTTAGTTTTGTTTACCAAGAGCTTCAATTACTCCTAGCGGCATTGAAAGTTTCATGCAAATTACCCCATTTATCACCCTCTGAAACGGACTCTTTCAGACATGAATGAACATAGTTCGAGAAGTCACAGTGTCTTTCTTATCCATGTCAAGCAAGAGAATGTTGAAAGTGAGAAAAAACTTCATGGCAAATTGTATTTAGTGGATCTTGCAGGAAGTGAAAAGGTAAAAAAAGTTATTGTTTTCAATCTGAGCCATTGCTCTTGTAGTAGTATGTCAAGTTTGCTTGTGAAATTTGCTTTTTTTTTTTTAAGTAAAACCTAATCGCTTTTAAAAAAATATTATTCTCTTTGTCAATTCTCCCTCTCATCAACTATAGTTGCTCCATGAAGTCATTTCTTATTCATATAAAATGAAAGAGATGTGTGTGGTGACTTTAAATAAGCTAGAGGAATTTTTTAATTTTAACAACCAAATTAAAGCTTTAATGCAAAATCCTGTAGTTAATATGGGAAATGTTCTTTCTAAATTTTACATACAATTATACTTTCATTTTTTATTCTGCTTTTAAGAGAACCCATAACATAAAAAGAATATTTTTTAAAAATGAAAAAATTCTCAAAATTTTGTACTGATCTAAATTAGTATTGCTTAATCATATATTGTCGACCATTGTTTAGTTGATCTTTTAGGGACAAGACCTAATATTGACAGATACATTGATCCATCAAATATTAAGAAATTGATAGAGGCTCAAGGTAATTTGTGTCTCACATAAGATGATAAGTATTTGGGATTTAATAAGATTTTTCAATTAAATTATCTCCTTTGTTCATTAAGATCCCTCTCAGCTCAATCAAATCGGACAACCACAAATTAGCTAGTTTTTAACATATTAAACTATGACAATTATAATCTCTTATTCCCCTACTGTATAGTACATTGTAAGAGAGATCCAGGATCGCTCCTGAGCTTTTGCTCATGGGTAGGAATTAGTGGGGTAGATATGTTACCAGCAGGCTCATTATGGAGTGTTATTTGATGAGGTATTTGTGTTACAATCAGGGCAAAGAGAGGAATTGATTTTTATCTTGATATCTTTTCCAATTGATTGAAACCAAGCTTTAACCACTGCAGATTTTGTCTTAATTTACAGGTCAGCAAGACAGGTGCTGAAGGAGCAGTTTTGGATGAGGCCAAAAACATCAACAAATCTTTATCAGCACTTGGCAATGTCATAGCTGCTCTTGCAGAGGGAAATGTAAGAATTGAATTGGCATATTTAGTAAAAATATTGGCTTTATAACCATTTATAAAGCTCTTTGATATTTTTTTTTCTCTTTTGTCTTATTGTTTGTAATTAGAAAATGAGATTGTTTTGGTGCTTTGAAAGGTCTTGCTAATCTTTTCAGTGGTCAATATTATATTGTTTAGAAAATATGACCATCTTTGATAATAATGGGCCTCCATTTTTCTTTTCTCCAAGAAATCTCATGTTCCATACCGAGACAGTAAGTTGACAAGAATCTTGCAAGAAAGTTTGGGAGGCAATGCACGAACAACTATGGTTATCTGTTGCTCCCCTGCATCGTACAATGAGGGAGAAACAAAGTCTACTCTCATGTTTGGTCAAAGGTAAATTTTCAAAAAATTCAAGTCCTAGTTTTCTTTCATTCTCAATGTTTATTATAGTAACGACAAGATCTTTTTCCTACTTACTTATGACATTCAAAAAGTGAATATTTAAAACATCTCATAAGGTTGTTACAAAAAAGGTCTTTATTGTGTTGGTCAAAGCAAAGAAGTGATTCAAATAATATTTTCATCTCTATTATTTATTCTCTGCTCATAGACAACAGTATACAGCCAAACAATTCAATTAAGCTACCATTTAAATTTCACAAGGAGCTATTTTAAGTTTCCTAGGATATCTCTTATAGTAACAAAATGTGTATCTGTTGGTACCTCATTATGACTTATGTCATGCTTGGAGCTTTACCCTTTTTCTTTGAGTTTTTTTGCTTGAAGGTTAATGTGTTTTAATATTCGTTCATGTTTATCTGTCTAGGTATTCAATTTATTTGGAAGTTAAATAGGTTTTAAATCTCAACAATTCAGTGTGAAATTCATTGTTATTCTTCATTTTTGGATTTACTGATATCTGATGTTTTGAAGTTAAATTGAATTTGATAAATGGCTTTTTATCAAATTCTGGAGTTGATTTTCTGCCAAGAAAATTTTGATTTCCTCATCAACAACACATCTCGGTTTTTCAAAATCAAATTGAGATCATATTCCCCAAATCCTTCAAATTTTTCTGTATAAAATTTTGCATTACAATTTTTAGAGCAAAGACGATCAAGAACGTTGTTAGCGTCAATGAGGAGTTAACAGCTGAAGAATGGAAACGACGCTATGAGAGGGAAAAAGAAAAAAGCAATAAGATGAAGTTGATAATTCTCAAACTCGAAGCTGAGCTGCAATCTTGGAGAAACGGTATCATCTTTGCGTTGTGGTTTTTTTTTTGTTTGTTATTTTAAATCTACACAGTTGTGTTTTTGTTGTCATTTTTTTAAACAATCTTGAAAAAAAGAGAAATGATGCAGACCAAACATATGGAGGGATGCGCATAAGCATATTCACATTAAAATTTATGTAGCCATCAAGTAATATATGTCCAATCTTAGTCCAGGATATTTTGTGATAGCAAGATAAAAAAATTTTTTTTTTTTAATTTATTCAACTGTAATATTGTGTAGAATTTAAACTGTGTGTAGTTCTAAATTCAGGGATATGGTTTTTACAGTTTTTCAGCTGGTTTCTTAATTCTTGTATCATCAACTAGATTGAATTTTTGGTTTGTGATTAAGAACTTGGTAAATGTCACTTAATATAAATATAATCTAAGAGCACTTTCACTAAAAAAACTTCTAAATGTTGTGAGAAACATATTGGTTATACAAGTAAATTCTTGATTCATGGTTTTACTTTATACAAAATTTTTAAAGAGTATCTTTTTAGGAAAAAATAACTTTGATTTTGGTGAAAATTAAAATTTTCATTAACTTTTAGGGAAAGCTGTTCCTGTCGAGGAGCAAGTTGATGTTAAGACAGCAGCCATGGAGAGCGATCCATCAGCCTCACCTGATCAGGCAGTCAAGGATCAAGCAGCAATGCAGTCCAGCTTCATTGGCTTAGTTGGTGGTGGCGTTAGTGCAATTCCTGAAGCTGAAAAGGCTCAAATGGAAGAAGAGAAAATGAAGCTTTATCAACAACTAGATGATAAAGTAAGCATCTTTATGTAGGACGGAAAAAAGACAACAGCAATAAAAAATCAACGAACAATCAATGTTAAAAAATAAAACCTGTTTTTATCTTTAACTTTCAGGTTGAGTTTTGAAGCAAATGCTCAGTGTTCTTAGAGTCCTATATACTACGTATTTATTATTCAACTTTACCCATAGCCCGTTTCTACATTTTACCAAAGAAGAACTGCATTAGCCCTTTTAAGTGTAAAAACAACTTTAGGAAAAAACTCTCTTTGTAGCCTTTTGTCAGGTGTGGTAGAAGAGTCTGACAAAAATAATGTGAAATGTAGATGTAAGTAATGCATTTTTTATAATAAGGAAAACTTTTGACTGAGAAAGTAAACAGTGTGATTACAATTTGAAATATTCTTTTTTTTCTTCTGAAGAACAATCTTCTCTTTCTATGGCTAGAAAATAGGCTAATGTCAGTATTTCGTCTGCGCCAAAACTTAAGTAAGTTTTGGATGACTTATACACTTTCCTTCAAATCGGATATCTTTTTTACATTTTCAAGTGATCATACATATTAGTCTTTTTTTGTCAGGCCATGATCTTATAATTGATAGGGTAAGACATTAATGTATACTCTTCACATTCATCTCAACCCAGGATGATGAGATCAACGGTCAAGGCCAGCTTATTGAGAAGCTGCGGGAACAAATGCTTGAACAAGAAGAATTGATCGTTAGTGCAAGGCGGGACTATGAGGCTTCTCAGGCTGAAATGGCCCGCATCCAAGCAGACAATGAATCAGCAAAGGAGGAAGTGAAAGAAGTCCTGCAGGCTCTTGAGGAATTGGCCATGAACTATGACCAAAAGTCTTCAGAAGTTGATAATAAAAATAGGGATATAGAGGCCCTGAATGAAGAAATTAACCAGAAAGCAGTGAGTACTAAAACATGTATTTTTCTTGCAATTGTCTTTTTCTCTGCTTTGACCAAAATGATAAATTTCCAACAAGAGGTTCTTCTTTTTGTTGTAGTTAGTAGATCTGTGGGGTCAAAGTAACAAATGTTTGTAACATTGCCACTTCTTACATGTCCAATAAATATTTACAATGTCAGCTATAGATTTTGCTTGTTATATATAAGCTTATTATTGTAATAGTTTCAAAAAATAGTGTGGTGATTAGAAACAACTTAGTTAAATATGGTGAATATTTTGGATTGTTCCACTTTGCCAAATACATAGCAGCAGTAAATCTAAATGAATATCTATAAGTGATTTGTGCGTTTGAAAGGCTTTAGTTTTCTATCTTTTTTCCCCAAATCTTTAACAGATATATCATGTGATGTAAGATCTTAAACCTTATCCAACTATCTCTCTGTTTTTTTTTTCTTCTTCAGGATTTTATTTGCTGTGAAACATTTAATGAAAAATTTTTTTCTCCATTCCTAGACCAAGACAAACACATTGCAAGCAGAGTTGGATGCCTTGAGGGAAACAACTTCTCATCAGAAGAAAAGGGTTGTGGAAATGATGTCCAGTCTCCTGAAAGACCTTGGAGATATTGGAGCTGTCATTGGTGGCAATGCTGCTGAAAATAAAGTGAGCATTTAGACTGTTTTTTAAAAAGGCAATTACATTTTCTAACTTTCAGTACCAATATTACAGACATGATAGAGATTATGGCATTGTCTTTGTTTTTTTTCTCTCTCTTTGAAAAAATATTTATATTTCATTTTGTGTTGCATGTAGATTTAATTTGCAAAAGGAAAAAACCTAACACCCTTTGCACTGAGATTTCTATTAAACATGATCTCTCCCGTCACACAAACTTAGCATTATGTGCTCTCACCAGAGTATTAATCTACTTTTAATGTGTTAAAAATTGTTTAAATTGATCTCAAAGGAAGGAAGAAATTTTGTTGAATATGCGCTTTTAAAAGATATCCTCTACAATGCTTCCCGAAACAGGGAGTCAACTTTAAGAAGAAGTGAAACTTAATTCTTAAAAAACATTTGTCATTTGAACTACTTTGAGAGATAGAGGAGAATAAAAAAATACATTCATATTGTAACCTCCATATCCCTAAGATAAGCTGAATTAAGAGAATAAGGCATCTCATGCTAGGACACTTGTAGCATCTAAGTGCAAAACTTGCTCATGGTAAGACACTGTGCAATATTTATAATAATGTTACCCAATACTATCTTAGTGTAACTCCACTTCCTCACTTGACTACAGCAAAAAAAAATTGTCGAAACTTTATACAAAATTTTAAAAAATGTAAGAATTATCCTGAAGCGCATGAGAGATCAAATAATTCATTTATATCTTACTTTCCTTTCCAGCCAAATAGTGGAGCTAGTGAAAAGCTTGAGGAGGAATTCACTGTGGCTCGCCTCTATATCAGTAAAATGAAATCTGAAGTAAAAACACTTGCTACACGGGCTACCAATTTGGATGCTGCACAAGCGGACAACCAAAAAAGATTGGAAGATACCAATACAGAGCTTTCTGAGTGCCAACTGAAAATCCAGCAGGTATGTTTTTTCACTTTAACCTCACCATACCAGATTCTAACTAAACTGAGATGAACTAGATTGTATCTCTACCGGGTGCTCAATTTACTGGGATTCAATATTCCATTCATAATACTTGACTAAGACTCTAAAAAATATTGAACCAATCAACTTATTGTTGTCAGACCTGCCAAGAGATTCACGATTTCAAGACCTATGTCACGATCTCATGATCATCAGCCTTTTCTCACAATCTGAAGATTATTAGTTTTTATTAATCCTGAGTTTTATCTGCTGTAATCCTTATGGACGGTATTCTCTATTGAAATGTACCATGATGGCCTGTTTTGTTTACTGTACTTCTTTGCAATAGGGAGATTTGAGTTCAACAGTGCTTGCGGGCAGTATTTTTTTGTTGACCTATGTTTATCTAGATCTAAATGAAAGCTTGTTATTCCCTAATTACATACTTGGGCACTGGCTATTGTTAATTATGGGATAGAACCAGATTAACCGCTATAATTGGAATTGAAATAACATGTTATATTCCAATATTCACAAAAATTAGTAGATCTATACAGGTCCACTTTCCTTTCACTTCAGTACACGGTCAAGTTTCAATTTATCTTCGCCGCTACAATGCAATTCAAGAAGAGATTCAAATTATTTAGATCTAGGCCATATTAGGTCTAGAATATTAAAATCTAATTTTACAAATTTTGCTAAGCGCCCTTTAATTTTGTCAGATGTTTGAGAAATTGATGAAGAGTACCTCAAAATGGGGTAAGATCAAGGACTTCCTGAAAATGAATGCAATAGTGATGCAATGAGGATATTAATCGGTAGTTAAATGTATAGAGCAAAGCAATGATAAAGGCTATCTTTATGAAGGTTTGAGCCCGGCTAGAACCAGGAATGAACTGAGGCTTAAATCAATATCTAGAGATTTTACACAGTTATTATTATAGTTTGGTGTAGTCAATCAGATGTATCTAGGCCTATCATTTAAAGGTATACCATCTTCTGCAAAGTAAGAATTTTCACGTCCTTTTTTAAAATCTCATCAGTTAGATCAGAACCTATTTTGTTGGATCTTTCTGGCTTATTGTCTTTGAACAGGGTATTTATGGGTGTACATTTTAGAGGGAGCAATTTCTTGAGCAGAGATAACCTGATGTGATCTCAAGGTTGAGAGGGGGGGGGGGGGGTAGAATATATAGAGGAAATCTACCGTCTAGTGATATAGGTGTAACCCTTTGCTGACACACCTGGACGCAAGTAACACAAATTTTTAGACCATTTGCAATGGGCTACATAAACAAATTACCCATTTTAATTTGTTTATATGTTATATAAGCAGCTACGTTACATTATTTTTTCTCTCTGTTTGTTGTCTTACTATCCATGATCCAAAGAGGTTGACATCAGAGCTTTGAATGATGGCACTGACCATAAATTGAGCTTTTTCTTCAAGTAACATATTTTGAACATGAAACAAGCACTTCAATAACCAAGCAAGTTGTCAGGGACACACCCCAATCAAAAATTGTTCATGGCAGTTACTGGTAGTGTATTGAACAAAATACTGATTCAGATGAGAATGAACTATAATTTTATCAAGAATAGTCTTAGTCTCCTGTAGGGGCTCAGGCTTAAACATTGGATTTGCTGGGCATTGATCCACAAGTGCATTGAAAGTTCCTTGAGTTTAATCTTTCAATGGAATTATTGTGACAGTTAAGAGTCAGGTTATCTATCTGTATTCTTAACTTTGATTGTATATGTAGACCTTATTTTTATTTGTAACCAATGTTGCGGGGATCATGACAATGATAGTTCTCAAAAGACTAAATGTTGAAAACAATATATTAGCCATCAGATTAAGAAACAGTGAGGTAAGAGGAGAATTTGAGTAAAAACACTTATGCCTAAATTTACTTTGTTGTTGATTTTCTCCACTTTAAAGGTTCATTGGAATGGGCAGAAGTACAAGACTGAGTAATGATGTTACTGCAATCTTGTGTAAAATTTCAGACTTAAAAGTGCATTTTACAAATATTTTTGAAAATTGTTATCTAAATAATCTGTAAATTAGAATTAAGAAGCTCTGAATAAGCATTTTTACAAAATGTTTTCAAAACAAAAAGAAAGGCAAAAACTTTCTTTTAAAAAGAAGAGGCTTTAAAAGATTTTAACCTTCTTTCTCCTCATTGTTTCAGTATGAAGCCAAGATGGCTACTTTGAGTGAGACGATTAAGGATGTTGAGCACAAAAGACGCCAGTTGGAGGAGAATGTTGACTCCCTCTCAGAAGAAGTGGCCAGATTTAAAGCTAATGGTCTGTGAAATTTTGTTATAGAAATTCTGAACTCACTGGTTTGCACAATGCTTATCAGTCTAGACAGATAATATGGGTTGATTTTAATGTTAATCGTCATAAATTTAAAAAAAGAAAAAGACACCTTGTAACAGTTAAGTTTTCTGTCTTTTAATATTTTAGAAATTCATTGTGGTTTCAATCAATTTTTTACATTTAGAAGCTAAGTAATAATAGGTGTCTTGGAATGTAATATTTGGCTCATTTATAGCAGAATGCAATAAGATTATACTTATTTTAAAAAGGTTGGGGGGGGGGGGAGTGCAGAACAGCATTTATATCTTGTAAAAATGTCATATTTTCTCCACAGAGACTATGCATGCCACTGTCAGCCAAAAGGCTCAGGAGACCTCAGATAAGCTGCAATCTGAGATAGAGATGAAACAAGCCCTTGAAAAACAAATGCAGAGTCACAGAGATCAGCACCAGAAACAGCTGTCTAGCCTACGGGAAGAGATTTCTGATAAACAGACTCTTATTGATGAGCTTAAAGAGTACGACATTTTTACTTTTTTAATTGTATTAATTATGATTTTATATAATCTTGTTTATCCGCAAGGGGAAATTTTTGGAGGATCTAGCAGAGCATGGGGCATGAACATGTCATATTATTAACAAAATTAAAAAGAAATAATAAGAGGATGTTAATTTTTTCTGTCGCAAAAATTATCTCTCTCTGTCTGTTCTTTTCTGCTTTCCCCCAATACCTCAATTTAAATAATCGCATGTTTGCAGGAAACACTTCAATCTGAGACGAACATTTTAACATGTTTTGAATAATTCAAAATGTTTAAATTTACTTTCATGCCAGTTGAATCTGTTATCAACAACAAAGCAAAGCTTTTGCACTGTTAAACAACATATTCCGCCTGCTCTCTCCTAATTGTTATTGAGAGATAAGCCTTGTCTATTACGAGCTCTTCAGTCATCTTAATTTCCTTGCCTTCTTTCAATTTAAGATCTATTGAATATTGTTTTACTAACAAGAGAATGTGCATATAACCTGACCTGCTACTCTGTCATTGTCTGCTCACTTCTGTACAGCACCAATCAAAAGCTTACACTGGCCCTGGACAAGATGCAGAAAGATTATGAGAGTCTCCGTGCAGAAGAAGCAGAAAAGACAAGCAAACTGTCAGAGCTTACATTGCAAATGGACCGCCGTGAGCAGGCAAAGGAGGATCTGAAAGGCCTAGAAGAAACTGTTGCCAAGGAATTGCAAACTTTGCACAACCTGCGAAAGTTATTTGTGCAAGATCTTCAGAACAGAGTCAAAAAGGTAGCCAAAGTACCTTTTATATACCGTATTAATAAGCTCTTCATTGAACTTTTTCAACACTTATTTCATAAGTGTTTTTTTTTTAAACAATTGTTTACAATTTTCTTGGGGTGCAAAAATTTGTACTGAAATTGAATTTTTTTGTCTTTCTGAAATTGTAGATTTCAATATTCCATTGTTTTTGAAGTTGGTGCTTAAAATCTTAGTTTATTGGTACCTTTTTCCTTTCATAAACCAACCTGAAAAAAGGCGGCCAATAAGAAAGAGGAAGAAGAAGATGAAGAAGCCGGTGGAAATGTAGCTCAGAAACAGAAAATTTCCTTCCTTGAAAATAACCTGGAACAACTCACAAAAGTGCATAAGCAGGTATGTCTACTTTCTTTTTAATTTGTGCTTATCATTTTATGCTATATCATTTTATGCTAACGTGTAATGTTCATTCCATGTCTCACATTCAGTCTAAATGAGTCGTAAGTCAAATGGCCTTGTTTTGAGATATATGTCTTTTAAATTTAGTGGGTGGTAAAAAGAAGTCAAATTTTTTTTTATTTTAGATATTGAAGCTAAAACCATTTCTAAACAGTTTTCACATCTTATCTTCATGTTTGATGTAATTGATTTAAATTGGTATGGTTGCTAAGGCCTCAACACTTTTATAGTCTTCTAAACTTTAAATGCTTTTTTGTCCCTTTTCTGAAATTTGTTTGTTGTTTTTTGAAAGTAGAGAAAATAAGCTTTTTGTGATAACAATATTTGACTATCCTCCAATTTTGATTTAAGACTCATTTTGACTTGCAAGACATATTAAGTGTGCTATCTAAAGTACTGTCTTAGGCCATTTCAGTATTGATAGGGCAGAGACATAGACAATAAGGTCCTGTTGGTTACAGAAAATCACCAGTTTCAAATTTGGGCTGTGACTTTCTACGAAGGCCCCCTTATCCCAGACTAGAGAAGGTCTTAAAATGCAGATAATATAGCTTGTCTGAAGTTGAAAGAAATAATATCAATTATAGCCATCATAATATATATAAAAAGGATATTCTATAAAACCACAATGTAACCCATTGAGAAATCACTCATTATATTTAAACTAATATGATGTAGGCCAACTGCATTATGAGCATAATATATTATGAACCAATTATTTACATACATTAAAAGGTACTTAACATCAAATTCCGAAAACATGGACTCGTACATTATATAGAAATATTCAAAAAGTGTTTTGTAGGACTGAAAAGAAATTAAGCCTTTGGCATGAAAAACTTTTAGATTTGTGAATGAGATTTGAAAACTTTTAAGGAAAGCAAATTTATATATAAAGCTACATCATAATAAACCTATTACTGCCTTCATAAGTTTATGTGCAGGCGTTTATGAAGAAACAAAATAATATTTGAGACTTTTGGGAAACTACCCTTGTTCTTTGCTTGTCTTATTAGATAAGACAGTGAAGTCTAGGTCTTATGCATCCATAAGGAAAAGGATTGATACTTGTGGCCTATTCTTAGCAGCATTGATCTTTTTTTGCATACAATGTTGCATATTTCTGTTGTGGTATTGTTCTGGTGGAGAGGGATGCCAAACAGTCTAAAGCCAGGGACGCCAAATTTAAGATTTTTCAGGTTTTTTCTCCATTTCTTGTTTCTGTGCAAATTATTATGTTAAAATCTTACCTTATCTATAACCCCTAAATGCATTGTAAAATGTTATTTTGTTTTCCAAGTTGGTGCGCGACAATGCAGATCTGAGGTGTGAACTCCCTAAACTGGAAAAGCGACTACGAGCCACCATGGACCGAGTTAAGTCATTGGAAACGGCATTAAAAGAAGCCAAAGAGGGAGCTATGAGAGATCGTAAAAGGTTTGTACAGGATTATTTCTAATAGAATTGTCTTGACACAGTGGAATCTTAAAATCAGTAAACCAAAATGTTCCATAATTTTCCCTTAAGTTCCAAGTTTCATGATTTGCTGAGTTACTCGTGATTTTAGTTAGGCCTGTTTAGCATCTGAATTGCTGACATCTATGTGAAATCATTACTGGATGAGGAAATTTTTATGATATACACCAATTCAGCAAAACAAAATTTATTGATATATAGAGCCCCTCCTTAGACCATTTAAATATTTTGTCTTTAATATGGTGCAGGTAACTAAACTTGACCTGTTAAGTATTCTGTAAGGCTGGCTACGTGTTCTTTGAATGGAACTCTGTAGACAATTGAGTGAAGAATGGATCTGTCTATTTCAGAAAAAGTGGAGGCATGTTATGCTATCAGCTGTCAAAGTTTTGGTTTCTAAGTGTCCAGTAGAAACACAGAGATGACAAATTTCCTAGAAAAACAGAAATCCAGCTTTTTTTTTAGACTTTCTGGAAATTTTTCAGTCGCTGTTCAATAAAATTTACAAATCTCCATAAAGAGTATAAAAACCCATCTACAGACAACCCCAATTTCTAAAGAAAATAATCAGATCCGTAATGATAGCATAAAAGAAAAAGACAGCAAAGTTGATATTAT
This sequence comes from Elysia marginata, assembly GCA_019649035.1. Taxonomy (NCBI): domain Eukaryota; kingdom Metazoa; phylum Mollusca; class Gastropoda; family Plakobranchidae; genus Elysia; species Elysia marginata. Next base: position 32,128 of record BMAT01002545.1, on the reverse strand, counting down.
CAAATAGCGATTGTTATAAATATCAATATTTAAAAAAGCAATATGACCAAAGTATCAGACTGTATAGAAATAATACGAAAATATTTGCCAATGAATATTTTATATTTTATCTCTATGTTTCATTAGTTGCCCTATGTAATGTTTTTGAGTTAAGTTTCTATTTGAATGGATGCAATTTACATGAATACTGGTGCATCTTCTGTCTAAGAAGATTTGTGAGCAGCAATCTAAAATCTAGTAATAATAAGTAATAGGAGAGATATGAAGGCCAATGTAGATAAAGACTCTAGTTTCTGTTAGATTTCCTAGCTTTCTAGCTAGAGTTCTACCAGCTTATGTAATGGAGAAAAAATGTGCAGTTCAGTTTTACTTTACAGTTAAGTGACATGAAAGTTGGGGCTGAATATTCCCTGAAGAAATTGAATGAGATTTGCAAAAGTATAAGAATTTTTTTCTTTATCTGATCTAAATGAATTTGAAAATAGATTCAAAAGACCACAAAATAGCTTTATGTTGAAGAGTGGCACTTAAAAAATGTATCACTTTAGAACTTGTGGCTATCAATGATATCATTTTAGAACATATATAGGCACTATGCAGGTAAACAAATAAATTTTCAGAGGGCTTTTGGTTGTAAGCTCATGTCTCTCATTCTGTCCAAATGAGTCGTAAGTCAAAAGGCTTAGTTTGGAGATATAGGCTTTTAAAATTTAGTTAGTGTTCAGAAGTCAAAATTTTTTTATGTTAGATATTGATGCTTAAACCATTTCTAAACAGTTTTCACACCTAATTGATGTTCGAATTTCATTTTTTAGGTTTTTAATTTTAGTTGGTATGATTGCTAAGGCCTAAATATCTTTATAGTTGTCTAAACTTTAAATGCTGTTTTCTCCCCTTTCTAAAATTTTACAAGCTCTAACCCTGCGGACTTCAAAGGGCTCTAACTTCATACAGAAGCGTTATAGAGCTTTTCTCCGAAAGTAGAGAAAATAAACTTTTCTGTGATACCAATATCTGACTACCTTCCAGTTTCGACTTAGACTCATTTGGACTGGTTGCAAGACATATTTTGTATTATTTTACCGCAATTCTACTTTTAAAGTTAGTAATTCAGTGAAAATTGTCAAATGCCGTTTTGAAACAACCATTGACGCTCTTCTTTTACTTTATTTTATCAGTGACAGCAGTCCCTTTGACATTAAGTGAGTAGTGTGAAAAAAACCAGTTGACTTGAAAATGTAAAGGTTTCAACTCCAAAGATTTGTAATTTTTCCCCTTGAAATAGTCTTCACATCTGCACTAACAATTTTCAAATTCATATATGGAAGTACTTGAAAACAAATAATGTAGTGTACTAACTTGTTTTAAGGGTTTATTTTTATCACCCTTCAAAGGTAAATTTATTTTGATTAGTTAATTAGTTAAAATATTCTCACTAGTTTTCTCAAAATAATTTTTAAAGCCTGATAAACTGTAGAAATTACTATGACTATTTAGGTATATTGATATTCATTAGGCTGTGAAGCAGCAAATCTGTTGATTTCTTTTTTACATTCTGTTAATTGTTTCAATTGCACAGAGGTAAAGATTTTTGTTGCTGTTAAAAGTTCCATTTTTTAAACAATTTGAAATTGTGTTAGCACTTTCTCCTGTCGACAAAATATTTTTTAAACAATTTGAAATTGTGTTAGCACTTTCTCCTGTCGGCAAAATTTGTTTGTTGGTTTTGGGGGGGGGGTCTTGTTTTTCTTCTTCACAACCAAAAATTGACGAGGATTTCTTTTTTGTTGTTAAGAAATTAGTTCAGATTTTTTGTTGTCAGAACTGTGAAGCGTTTACCCCATTCAAATTACTCTAAATAAAGAAGTTTTTCCAAATGGAAACTGTCTAAATCCTGAGACAGAGTAATTACATGAAATGTTTTTAAATAAATGAGTTTTTGCATCATTAAATATTTTGAACAGCTGAGAAATTGAAGACAATTCTTCTTAATACATTTTATAATTTGCTAAATAAAAGATGAATGGTATGTTTCCATTTCTGGAATATCTTTTTTCATTGTTAGAAACTGCTTTTATAGTTTTTACAAATGGGAAGGGTTGAATTTCCTTTTTTGTGCAGACTGCTCTGCAGTGGTAACTTTGATGTGATTTGAATGTGTCATGGATTACTTTTATTCACTTTCTGGTAGTACCAGTTCTAATACTGTATTTAACAGTAATATGTACGGTGCAAGGGCAAGTTTATTTCCTCCGTTAGCATGGAATTATTATTTATCTTTCTTCATGTAATTTGCTGCTACAAATTTTTTCTATTCAATTTTTTTTTCATCTGAAATCATCAACTCAATGCTCCAATTGATCTGAATTCATGTTAATTTATTTATCTACAAAAAAGGAGAACAGATTTTCAAAAAAGGGAAGTTGCTAGGTTTGGGAAAATAAAAAAAAAAAAATACTGTTGTGATAAGCAAAGTATAGTTAAAATTTTATATTGAATCAAATTGTGCATTAATTTAATGTTACAGGAGGAAAAAGTTTGTACGTATGAAAGACTAAAAGTATTTTTGGTAAAGTTATTAAGTTAGCAATCTGTTACTCTATCTTTTTTGTCCGAGCAAAAAAAAAATTAATTAAAAAAATGTTGTTTATTGGCCTTTCAAGAGTTTTCAATGCATTTTAAATAGGCCTACATGTACCTAATTTCAGATGACATAGATTGTTGGCATTGAGAATGGTGCAAAATTTGGTACAAGAAAAGATTCAATACTTGGAAGCACATCATAAAACGTCAATTTAAAAAAATACAAGTTTGGTTATGAGAGCACTTTGTGATATTAATGGTCCAGGAAATGCTTTTCATGGCTATGTTTTTGTGAATCAATAAATGATTAGCTTTTAAAGAAAGATTCGTACTCAGTATATATTAACTTTGCAGATTTGTTTCCTGAATAAATGCATTCTTTAGGTTTGAAAAAAAAGTCTCAGCATTTCAGTTCTCTTTCTTGGAATTAATCTGATGATTGGCCTGACTTTGCTGCACTGCCATATATGTTGATAATTACCCATTTTTGAAACCAGGGTATGTTAAACAGCAAGAATCCATGAGGAAAATGTTTCAAGAATTGATTCAATTAAAACTATATTATTTTATTTATTTATGTATTTTTCGTCTGTTTGTTTTAGGTATCAAATGGAGGTTGACAGAATAAAGGAGGCTGTGAGGCAAAGAAATCTTGCCCGCCGTGGTCATGCTCCACAAATTGGTAAGCATTTGATTCTAAGTGTCATTTTTTAAAGATTCGTTGTATGTCATGCTAATTTTTAAAGATGTGGATTTTTTATATTCATAGCTCACGATTTAAATGCATTCCTTTACAAGTTAAGTGTAATATATTGTATATATGGTCATATATAATATGTAATTCATTGAATTATAATAGCACTTTACTTTCCATTTATAACCTGTTTCTTTATTTTAAGGATACCTAAATAATGTGTAAACCTAAAGTTTCCTGAATCCAAAGTGACAAATTTTTATAAAGAAGAAAATCTATTTGATGCAGAGAAGTTCGGCAAACTTAATAAGTTCCATCATCAAGGATGCCAAGTTTTCTTGTTTTGTTTTTTTTTTACCCCCATTTTGGAAAATTTCCAGCTTTTTGTTTTGTTATTTTTTTTCATCCATTGGAAAGTTCCCTTTTTCGTCTGTGGGGAATTTTCTGGTTTTCCCTTTTTTAGATCTGAATATTTCCAGTTCCCTATATTTACCGACATTTGTAGAGTGCTTTGCCAGCTTTTGCCATTTGAGTATCTTACTTTCAATACACCACATGTGTGTTCAGTTCAGGAAATGTATTGAAAAGGTCAATTTACTTTTATCTCAGGGCTGCCACTCATCTGTTGATCTATGGAAAAGTATTTTTTCTTCATCAGGGATCAGACTTTTAAGCAAACTTTCGAATAGGTCAAAATCTATGCCATCAGATATTGTTTAAATTAAATAATTGAATTCCTTGATTAATTAAAAAAAAAAAGTTATTTGAACTACCTGTATTCATTTTGACGACTATTTGTAAAATTTAGTTTATGCAGGGTACCTATGCCTAGTTGTAGTCAGCGGGTGTCAATAAAATCCAAGTCTGTTTGTGATACCAGAATAGTTAGAGTATAGGTCATTACCACGACACAATGTGGGGGTCATTGGGTCTTTTCCCACAAAGGGCAACATGAAGTATGCCTATCTTATTAAATTTAATATCAAGTCCGCTCATGTATTGAAAATATGTAATGCTCAGTCAGACTGACAGATTCTAAAATTATAAATATTATAGTTAAGTACACTATTATATAATATCAGTAGATTCTAACATTATAAATATTATAGTTAAGTACACTATTATATAATATCAGTACATGTATTAAGACAAATATCTTATCTCTCTCTATTGTCCCCCTCTCTTCCCCTCCCTCTTTATACACTAACTGTTATTTCCTTTGAATGCCCTTAGTCTTTGTGCATGAGGTGAAAAAATCAAAATGTTTCCTTGCTGGGTGGATTTTTTGTGTTCTGGCTGACATTCTTTCTTCATATTAACTTTCAAGAGATGTTAGATTCACACCAAATAACTTTTGGACTTTTATGACAATTAAGATTAGTTTCATGTCCTTTTTTATGTTCTATCAAACCAAACAATAATTGATTGAGTTAAGATGCTCCCCAATATAACTCTGTAAAAATTAACAAGTCTCACCCTATTGACATTCAAATATCTATGTTTTTTTTTAAAGTATGTATGCTGTCTGGCCCTTATGAATATATTGCTGCTGTTTAATACCCAGCTTAATGTGCTTAACAGAACGGTGCCCAGGACTTTGAATAAATTAACTCATTCAACTGTGTCCCCTGCCTAATGTTGGGGGGGGGGGGGTAACTCACCCTTTTGAAAGTCAGTTTCTAGTTCTTTAGTTTATGTAGGGATGGGTCTTTTCATGATTTAATCTGAGTTCAGGATTTTTTTTTTCATTTTGAATAAGAAAAATTATGATCTGGAGATACACAACTCATGTGAGAACAAAAATTTCTACCAGTCAATTCTTTATGGAAAAGCAAATCCTACTGCCATATTTACTTGAACTGTTTATGTGAATTGCATCAGCAAACTTTGAAATAATTAATAGCTAAAGCAATGTTATACAATGCTCGCCCTGACCTCAAGATTTATTTTTTCAAGTAGTGCCCACCCCTGACTACACCATTTAACAATTGATTCAATCAGTCTTAAAAAATTATTTTCATTGATGTTATCAACCTAGCCCCTAATATTAGTATCCCCTACAAGTTTAATTAGAAGACACCCAGGGAATTCTGCTTTACAGTCATAAGTAAAAATTGAGTAGAGATAGGAGATATCAGACAGTCTTGAGATGTGCCTATATTAAGAACAATTACAGACATACATAATCACTTGGGAATGGGACTGGAGTGGCGGTAGTACATTATTTCTTATCAGGAGTTTTCACAAGTTTCTGTGCTTTGGGGAAAAAGAAGCACAAAACCAAATAGAAAGGATAACAACCCACCCATGCCATTTCTGGCAAATAATTTTGTCAATTTCCCTCTCTGGGCTGCTTTGAGAAGTTGCAAACGCAAGTAGCTTTGCTGTATCCTAGCAAGTATCAGAAGATGTCAAGGCTAGATCATTCTAAGATGGTAAATGTTAAGACTCTCTACCCTCCTTCTTCTTCTACACACACAAAGTAAGTTCTGGGAGATTAAGAATACTCCAAATACAAAACAAAACAAACAAAATCAAGGAACGACGCTGTCTCCAGATTGTTTCTTGGTAGGCAATGGATCTATGTGGGATCAAAGGTTAACCCCTTCAAGCTTTTCCAGGAAAAATATCTCAGTATCTCTCGTTACTGAAATTCACTAAAATTGTTTTCACTTCAGTCTCAACCACTCAAGACAAAGAGCATCTTCAGTTTCCCTGTCTAAAGATTGTTATTTGCAAGCGTCTTCAGTTTCCCTCTCCAAAGATTGTTATTTGCTCACCCCCCCTCTCTCTGTCTCTCCGTCTCTTTCTGTCCGCCTGTCTCTCTGTCTCTCTCATTCTCTTAAATGCCTTTTTCTTTGACGTTTCTGCTCCATTTCTGCCTATAAACTACTTTATGCCTGCTCTTCCCTCATCTTTTCGTCTGTAGGAATCTATCTCTTATCTTTGTTGGTTTTTTTTCAGTCTGACAAAGACACACTCTGTCTCTCTTTGGTTCGCATGATGATGCATGCCCTTTGTGACTTTGTGGTTATAAAGTTTGATAAATAATTATGAAAAAATCTAATTACTCAGTATCTCACAAAACTATTAATTTTTATTTTCACCACTATTTGTTTTGGATATGCCAACTAAGCAGGTTTGTAAAATTCACATAAATGAAAGCCAAAGTCTATGCTTTTAAGTTCAATAGTCCTTGCTGCTGAAGGTCTATAAGTCTACAAGATTGTTTCAATCTTTATTCTGCCTTCCTTTTGTGGATTTTATGTTAAGTTCTTGACTTTCTTCACCTTTCTAACTTTTTGCGCATTAATTAACCTGATTCAAGTTTTCTGATTTTGTGTTTAAGTACATGTATTACCAAAACAAGAATAACATGTGTCTTGGCTGAATGGCATTCTTTTTAACTGAGATCCAATATTCTCAGCTCAGTTCCAGTTTTCTCTTAAATATCATTTGGCATCCTTGCATTATTTATAATGCACATTCCCATAGTGATCCATGTGTTTACAATATTATTAGTGATCTCTACTCACAGAGCTCGTTATAGAGCCATCTTGGGCACTGGCTTGATCATCTTACACTTTTTTAATATTATAATTTTGATCTCAGAATCTTCAAAGAAAACCCCATTCACATGAATTATTTGTAACCATCCAGACACATGACCATCAAATGAATTACTTTGCAAATCCCCACAGCCAAACCTATCAGACCAGGACAACATCCTGGGGGTCAGCCTACCCAAAGTGTTGGTATTCGTGGAGGAGGAGGACCTGCCAATGGACCAGCTGCTGTCAAAGATTTTGCATAAGTAAAAGGATTATTTCATTTATTTGTAATTTTGCTAAAAGTTTCTTTCAAATATTAATTTTCCAAATAATTGTTTCCAATTAACTAAGAAAAGCAGCATAAGGCTGACGTGTTGAGTGGTGCAATTAGGTTTACACCATTGCGTACGTTTTATGCAAAACAAAATGAAGGTGTGGAGCAACTGTATATATCTTTATGTTAAGATTACTTCACCCTCAAACTAGGTCTATCCAGATGTTTGAAGATTTTTTTCTAGATCATAAGTCATTCGTGTATCACTCTGAAAAGATGTTACAAGTTTTAAAGCTTGCTGTGGAGAACATATGCATTTTGAAGTACAGGTCTTAATTTGACAGGAAAATTATTTTTTTTTAAATGAGAACATTTTAATCATATGAAATGGTAAATATGTTCTCACAATAAACTTAAGATGCGATTTTGCAGACAACTGATCATAAGTTCTCTGGAACTGGTCCAGTTGCTTTAAATCTAATCTCTCTAAAAGTCTTAAACTTTTTTTTACGGTTAACTCTATTGAATTACAAAGTAAACTTTTAAGCGCTATTTAAATCACTTTCTGAATGTTCTTATATATATACCAAAATCTTTAAAATCAAACAATGTGTAACAATTATGGTATACTATAGCTTTTAAAGCATGACCCTCAACAATTTGGGTGATATAGCCTAAATCAAGAAATACTAAACTGTTAATTTTTTTTTTCAAAAGCAAATATTTTCACCTTGCTAACATCTAATTGCAATTTTTTCAGGTGCATCTCAAGACAGCATAGAGAGGGCCACATGCAGACCAATGTAGAAAATATGATCAGGTCGCCTTGACATACGCGATGTCTTCACTTTGCATTCCGCTTACAGCTCGTGTCTCTATTTCCATCATGTCATGAAAATGTCATTCAATAACAATCTTTTTAAGACGGCTCTTGATTAATTTTCATTTTTTTTTAACAATTTGGATGGACCCCTCTTCAATTTCTTTCAATGTATTTTCTAAAGCCAAGTTTATAGCTATGAAGCTGTACTTCCAACAGGTACCTTTGATCACTTCACTATCATAAGTTAGATGTGGTTTTTACTGTTCAAAGTTTTTTGTCAGGCTGATTAAAAAAAATATTTTGCTTTCATTTTTTTATTCCTTAAACCAATGAGGGAAAAGTACATGCATTAATTTATAAGCTTTATTTAACTTACTGCCAAACTGGTGGAAAGACTTTAACATGACTAGTTGCATATTTATTCTGCACAAATATAGTGGTTTGATTTCCATAATATCAATGATAATTAATTGCTTTCTTTGGTAGGATGTAATTTTGGCTCACTTTTGAAAATATCAATGTATGCTTATGATATGTGATGTGTTATGAGGCTATGTGGAAGTGTGAATGGATTACACATTTAAAATTGCAAATAAGAAATTCAAGTTTAAAGTACCATTTTTTATTTTGCTTCTTGCTTTTGGAAAACCTCAATTTGTTTCTTAAACTTTCTGTGATGCAATAGAAGTTCATTATCCACTTCGTTTTATTTTGAGTAAGTAATTCTGGTGTCACTTTATTAAATGTAAACTGTTTTTATTTTGTGTTACTTTCATGATGGTGTTTTTTTAAATTGTATGTGTTGGATGGCAGGAGTAGAAAATAGGGATAAATAGATTTGGGGGCCACTCAAATTTGTGCAATACTTTTTGAACATGATAGAAATTCCCTATCTTTTATGACTTTGAGTAGCAACCCCCAGCTACCTCATGAATCAGTATGATGTTAAATTTTATTCAATAAATCCCTTCCCTATTATTTTGTAGAGACTGTTTTTATTTTCATTTTTTAAGGTTTTCTACATCCAAGGAAATCTGAAAGTTAAGCTTTTGAATCTCAGCAATTGCTGTCAATGAACATTGTTTTGTTTATTATTGCCTTATTTAAGATGTAACCCACATATCTATACAAAATATCCTTCTTCACCTATTGTTCTTTACAATGATATTATACCTCTAGATGAGTTCAATAGAGGTGTTAACAACTTCTGACTCATCTTTTTTCGTTGGGGCTTTCGTAAGGTGGAAAAAGAATGATATGTCAAAAGAAGAGACTTAATAAGATAATGGGTTAAAACTGTAACCATTTTGTTTTCAAAAAGACAAAAAAATGTAATCATGCTAGTCTCTCTATGCATTTTATTTTCAGTCTGCTTATTTTGAAAGATTGGTTTTCTCTGTTGTACATGTGTGCTACAAGCTTGCTAAACTTCACACAATTTAGGTTTTTTATAAAAATTCATAGATACTTTGATGGGTGTAGCTGGTAAGGCGTTTATTTCTTTTATCTTAAGACTAACTGTTTGTTTAAGGATAAAAATTATACATTGTTTACTAAATCTTATTTCTGAAGCTCTGTGAATAAATTTTGGAGCATTTTGAAAAAACACAGACTTGATGATAGTGCAGTTTTGTTGTACATTCATACTGTGTCCATGAAGTTGTCCTTCTCCTGCTGGCTTTTGCTGTACAATTTTTACAATGGTTGTGTTTCATTGTAGAATTATTGCTTTATATTTTATACACAAAAAAGATTCTGTGATTGGAAATTTCTAAATCTTGCTATGGATGATTCCTTTGACAATACCAGTGCAATCTGCTTATATCAGATTTGACTCCACCAATCCTATGTTGTTCTTTTCTTTTGCGAAGCCAGTTGTTGCAAAAAAAAAAAAAAACAGAAAAAACTATCAAATGGGTTTTGTTGTATATTAACAAGGTTTACAATACTCTTAATAATTATATTTTGGCCTAGCCAATTTTCACAATTTTAAGTAGAAATGAGCATTATTAATAAAGATATTTATGGTGGGTCAGTGTCATTTTGATCTTTCCCTGAAATAGACCAGTATGTTTGCGATTTTATATTAATACATTATAAACTATATAGCTGTCACTATCTCTCACTTTTTTCCAATGGCAGTTACATTTTATGTTTAGGCTAGCAGATTTTTAGCTCACATTTCCAGTTGGATCAAGATATCTTTATTGCCTCATCATCTGATATGAATTAGTTTGAATGTTGAGGGAACATAAATCATGTGCCTCATGCCACACGCTTTATTATAAACTTTTTAGATTTTAATACAATAATGAGACCGCAATTTTTAAAAAATCCAAATTCCTTGAAAGAAAACTTTGTTCATGTCATATAAGGATTTTCTGTTTTAGTTTACTGGTTAATTTTTTTTTCTTTTCTTTGAGTCATGATTTTATTTTAAATTTCATTATATTTCAACAAGTTCATTTTTTAAAGAAATTAATGAAATTCTAAAATGAGGGCTGTGCAAGAAAAGATCAGGAAACCTTCATGATAAATAGCTTGAATACCGAGATCAATTTAAACTATGGTATAGGCAGATTGCACTGTAGCTTTGTGTCATGAATTGAAAATGCTTGAAATCAGAGAGTATGCACTTTATAATTTTTTGTGTATCTAGAGGAAAAACACAAAGTTTGCACCTTGTAATTTCATGAAATAATAGTTTTGATGAACAGATCACAAAGCGGTTACTGGGTCATGTTTTTATAATGAACTCCCAAGAAAAAGGATTTTGTGTGAAAGATATTTTAGTTTATTATTGACAATTCACATGAGTATATTTGGGATCTTGGTACTTTACTGCCTGATGCTTTTGAAGTAGTTTGGTTTTTCATTTATTACATGTATTTAATGTATAGCTCTTAATAACACTAGGAATTGTATTTCTTGCTTAGGGTATACCTGTGTGTTTGACACTAATTAGATATGAAGTATAATTGTGAAATTGTCAACCCGCTTATTTGGTTTTGTTCATGCAATAAAGTTTTATTTGCCATAAATGGCTTTGATTTTTCTTTGCAAATAAGGTTATTCAAAGATTTTTGTGTGATGATGACAAGCTTAACTCTGATCCATTGAGTTTATTTATTGATTTACTTTGTCAAATCATTATTTCCTCTGGAAAGTAAAGTTCAAATACTCATCTAAATAAATACCTGAATTGCTTTGCAAGTATCTATAAGTTAGTCAAAGGTAAAGTTCGTCCCATGCTTAATAAAAGGGTCAGAGAACAAGGAGTAGAGTCTTTATCTTTTAGGCATACAACATAGTGAGGTAGTTTGCTGTTGCTTTCTTCTCTGCCTTTATTTTTACCAAGTCTTAAGAAATCTAACTAACTATTAAGTGCTGGGTGGGCACATGGGAGAGAATAAAACCCCTCAAGTGGAACATGTAACCTCTTGAATGGCAGTCAACTGCTCACAAAGTTAATGTGTAGGGAAATTAAAAAGAATTTTTGCATACCTAAAATATTCAAAATAGTATAATATATTAATAATAATTCACTTGGAAAGCGCTTTACATCCACTAAAACAGTACTCGGTAAAGCTAATACATACATTATAGCAGAACTAAGTTACCTTAGTTATAATTAAAACCATTGTAAAAAAGTGTAAAATTAAACAAAAACTAAGAGTTTTACATTACAAATGCATAAAAACTATATCATCATCTAAAATAGCCACTGTCATTTTCTTGAGAAATCTTACAGTTACTTTGAAATGCGTTAAAATTAATGCCGATATGTTCTAAAATCACAGGAAATATTCACCGGCTCTGTGGCCTAGCGGTAAGACACTCGCTCAGAGATCGGGAGGTGTGGGTGCGATCCCCGGCCAAGTCAAACCAAGGACTTTCAAATTGGTATTAGCAGGCAGCTGATCCGCCTAGTGTCTGGTCGGCCCGGTGTCAGGATAATGTGACTGGATGTGGTGTATGCGAGCGCTCCTTACATCACAGTGTGGCAGCACGCTTTCAATTTTCCCAAGCGTTGTCTCTGATATAACCTTGTACATTTAGTTGAAAAGCGACATTGAAAATTCAAACAACCAAACAGGAAATATTTGTAAAAACTTAGTTTTTATATCTTACTTCGAGGATTCAATTGTGTCACTTCTCTTAGTTTAAAAACTTTAATCTGTTAAAACGTTCCAGACCTTAGCAGCTATAACAGAGAACACTTTTATTTCAAAAGTTTAGCATGGCATATTAGTTTTTAGTAAAATGGAGTCATCTGATCTCAAAAACCTCTTGACCTTGTATAATTGTAAGAGTTACTGTAAATAAGCAGGGGATAGATGAATTTAAACATTTATAAGTATGGCAAGCAGTTGGAAAATCAATGAGGAATTTTACCGGCAGCCAGTCTAGCTCTTTTAGTATTTTCTGTGAATTTAAATTTTGATGTACGAGTTATTTATCAAAATGCTTCGCTATGGACTTTTTGAATTCTATTAGATAATTTGGTGTTACCGCCATAAGGGAATTGCAGTAATCCAGCCTGCTGACTATAAAAGAATGTACAAGTAGTTCAGTAGTACTGTCATCAATTTCCCGAATTTTTCCAATATTTCTAAGATGGTAGTGGGAATATTTACAAACCTGTTTAATATGACCTTCCATTGAAAAGTGAGCATTTAAAATAAAAACCAAGGTTCCTAACATTGTCACTGTAGGTATAGTTATTCTTTTTCCACTTACATTTAGACTGTCTACTTCAGCTTTCATTTTACTACACTTAGATGATTCACTCTCTTAGATTCAGATGATACTAACAAAGCTTATGTCTTTACTTCATTTAGTTGTACATGTAGTTTGTTGTTGGTCATCCTGTCTTTGATGTTGTTTAAGCACTGCTCTAGGCATGTCAAGGAGCATTCAGTGTTTTCTAGGGATACCGTAAATAGATAATGAAATCCTGAAATTAAGTTGTGAAAAGATCAACTGTCACTTTATTTTGACAGGATGGAGGAGGTCTGTATACACATTTGAAACGATAGAGGTGTTGGCTTTTAAATTACTTCTAGGTGCTCAAAAGATAAGTATTGTTTTGATGTTATTACTTTCCGTATGGAGTGTCGACTTGTATTTGAATATAGGAATTAGTCCTCCTCCTATGCCCTGACGATTTCTTATCTCATATAGATAACCATTTGGAATAAGCTGGTTCAAGATCACATCATCATTTTCACCTAGCCATGTTTTACAGATTACCATCAAATCAATGTCATAGTTCACTATGTCATCTGATATTATAAAGGTCTTGTTCTCCACTGAGCAAACAAAGGGGGGTCTTTTTCAGAGGTTTTTTTTTTGTAGTCAAATGAGTCAAATTACATGTATTATTGTTTGCACCTAAGGATTTGAATGGAGCAGATGACTGAGCAATGTCAGGGGCACACACTGAACAGCTTTAATATTTCTCTGCTTTTTTCTTCCTCCTACTTTTCCTCTCTTCTTTGTGTGTCTCTTATTCAAGTGATTGCCTTCAGAAGGTTTTATTTTTCTACATATACAAAAACACCACAGCTGTCCAATAAATACAAAACTGTCTGGCAAATGACTGGCTAAATTCCTCCTCATAAGTAGAAACTCATGTGTATATATTTTAAGTAGGCCTACATTATTATATTTATTGACATTGGCTGTAAATAAACAAAGCTAAATATTGATACTGGCTGTGTAAACACTACGCGTGTGAATAAACAAAATCCTGGATACTGGTGGTTGGTATAAGTGGTTAGCAGAACAGTTCAAAACAAGGGCAAAAATATGACTAAATTCACAGTAAAGATTCCTGAAAAAAAAACTTTTAAAATAACTTTTAAGTCCTTTGATAGAATTTCACAAATTTTTGCCAAAATCAGCTTTAATATAAAATTGTTTTGCACGTAAACCTTGAACTTGAACTTGAAGATATATTTTAATACAATCAATGGTAAAACTTAGGAAAATACCACAGGCATGGAGAGCAGCCAAAGAAACAGCCAAATAAGGTGCCTTAATTTCACTCAACAGTGCAAGTAACTTTTGAAATCCACTGAAACATTGGAAAATTTAGAAAAAAATAAAGAGTTCATATCTAGCTAAATAGTCTCCTAGTAAGTAGCAACTTAGACTGTCTTTTGAGACGTTTTGATTTATCAGAAACTTTATAAAAATAGAGAAATTTTTTGCCAACCCTCCAGGTTAGGAAAGCGGCAGAAAAATCCCAATATTGTGCTGCTACTCAATAGGGTAATGCGTCATTCTAGGGACATGCACAATAATCCGGTCGTTTTGAAGTTGAATCATGGAGAATTTTTTTATATATATATTATTTGCTACGTACGTTAATTATTGGGTGACAAGCTAAAGAACAATAATATTGACCTAGATAAGCTCAGAATAACTCCACTAGGCTGAAAAGTTTTTGCGGACGTCCTAGAGAGCTGTGACGTCATATCTTATTCAGCCGCGAGGCAAGTAGATTAAATTTTAGATTATCTATCCCTCAGCTGCTCTATATAATATTGCAGTAGAACACTCACTTATCTATACTCGGCTGTTTTGAATCCACATACTGACATAAACTAAAATCCTACTTTAGAATCTATATCTAGATGTATATTATAAAGATTGGTCTTGTAGTAGAAGCTTGTGGTTTAAGGCCAAAAGAGGATGTAGCAGACAAAGAGACCGACAGACATGTAGACCTACAAACAGACATACAAGAGAGAGCGACAGACAGACAGGCAGACACAAAGACAGACAGACTGACATAAAGACAGTCAGGCAGACAGAAAAGATGTGGAGTATGATTTTTTTTAAAAGAGGATACAACGGTTATAGGGAGATAATAAAATAAGAGAAGGCGTTGACAAGAAAAGCAAAAA
>BMAT01002545.1:6128-17081 GCA_019649035.1 Elysia marginata | reverse complement strand
AAGACAGACAGACAGACATAAAGACAGTCAGGCAGACAGAAAAGATGTGGAATATGATTTTTTTTTAAAGAGGATACAACGGTTATAGGGAGATAATAAAATAAATGAAGGCGTTGACAAGAAAAGCAAAAACAGGATTTAGAAGCTGACGCAAAGAAGGTAAACTCGTAGTTAACAAACAGAGATGTTAAGACATAGCGAGAAAGAGAGAGGGGGGGGGGGTGTGGACTGTGATGAAGAGGATAAAAAAAAGGTTAAAAGGAGATGGAGGAAAAAAAGAGAAGACGTTGAGAGGAAACTCAAAAACAGAATATAAAAGCGCGCAGAAGGTAAGCCTGTGGAAAGGGAAAGACAAACCCCGATGTAGATAATACAACATTACGAGGACAAAAAGAAATGCGGGGAACTTTTTCAATGAAGGTTACACCATTCTAAGATTCTTTACTTCAATCAATTCTATCATTTGTCTTAAATACGCGATATCGCGGACATTTTATTTTATAGCAGTATATTTTTTTAAACTAGTGACTGTTCTGCAGACAGTTTTTTTAGCTAATGTGTTTTTCTTATCAATTCAGGTTTCGACTGCTCTGGCCATGCACAAAGAATTATTTTCTTTTTATTTTCCATTCTTTACAGAATAGGTAACGGTTCTACTTCCTTTACTTTAGTTGGAAAGGACACCCATTGGTCGTAGATACTCATAATAATGCGTGATTTCACCACAGTCTGAAGAAGATTATTCACTCCCACATTTATCATAATGACCATTCAATAATCTAACTGCATATCATCAGCTTCGGGTCGTCTATTATTAACATTTAAAGAAATACAAAAGAGATCATGACCACTTTTGTCCACAGAAGCCATATGTTCTAAACCACTAACCCAAACATTATCGTTACACAAAACCAAATCCAGTATGTTAATATTTTGTCCTATCCTGTGAAGAGTTGATCATCTGTATATAATAAGAAGTTCCTGAGAGTCTCAACAAACAAACTTTCATTTGTAAAACAAGTTTAATTTTCATCTTTGCTGCTATCAGTGTAGTAATTGCTGTCCTGCTTCAAGAAGAAAGTGCAGTGTCTACCAACTTTAATATCAAATGAAGAATAATTCAAAACATTATTGGCAATGCCTTGTTTACACTTAGAATTTCCCCTGTACGCGATACCATCAGCTTTGGATTGCTCGCTAGTCTTGTTTCTGCTAAAATGTTTTGGAAGCCCGCTCCATTTGCTAACATTTATTACGACAACTCTCCCTACAGGCGTGAGTATTGACTTGCTAAATTTTTTTACTTTTATCTGGGGTCATTTTACACTAAGCAACCTGTTCGTATGATAAAATAATGTGACTTGATAAGGATGCAACTGATATTGATGCAGACTAATAGAAATGTCTTTGATTTGCTTGTAAGGATCTCCCCTCCCCAACATATTCCTCTCTCTGAAGAAAACGTACAGGAAACCGAACTTTTGCAGAGCTTCGAAACTCTTTGCATTGCGTGCTGTCAACAGCACGACCTGTACATGTAGATATAGTTAGGAACCCAACGTAGGCCCCAGTACTCAATAATCAGTTCCATCATTCCCTGGCCAAACCATCCTTATGTAAACAAACTTTTCAAAAAGTGTTATAATCTTATATTTACCCACCGCATTACTACTTTAAAATTAGTCAGACAAAAATAATGTAAACTGGAAAAAAACACTTTACGCATCATAGGCCTGCCCATGGCTTGGCAGTGTTTAATATGAAGGATGAGGCATTAATATTGTTTAAATTTGACGAATTGACACGCATCACGCATCACGATAGCAATCATCTCTGGTCTTGTAACTGGCCGCCTTGACCACAGTGTGTCAGAATTTTGCTTGGTAGACGAGGACTACTTTATGGGCCATAATTAGTTATCTTTGGGGGCGGATTACGCGGGGCTGACAAACTGGAATTCCCATTCAAACATAGACCTCTTCTACGTAGATCTTGATTCAATAGTTTTCGAAATATACATCAGTTCATAATTCTTCACCAACTCACCATTTGACCGGACGATTAGTGTAGAGCTCAGCTATAACGGGACTCTGTTACAACGGGACCTTGCATGCGACGGCACCCAGCAGTAAGCCCGTTATTTTTTTTCATGTTTATATCTTGTTATACTTTTTCTCCTTACCGGTAACCGCCGTTGTTGAACTTGTCTACAACGTGACATTGTGGTCGAAGTGCATGCATAAAACAATCCCGCCAAGACCAAGCTTTTTACTTCATCATTTTTAGCATTGGGACGCAAGAAAGAAAAAGCCCCAATGTAGAAAAATTCTACAATGCAATCGAATGTGGCCCAGCCATTGAAATAAGTATAGACCCACAAGTCGCCATTTTCAGACGGCTAGGAGGTGCAATGACCGCACGCAGCTTGTCTTGTAGGCTTTAACTCCAAACATCATATCGTTAGTTTGTTTTTTGCATTCCTTAATCATCACGATTGCAAATTCAAACTCACCTCTTCGTCTACGTTGCTCTGATAAAAGCTTCCGTCAAGCTAATGATAACACCAAATCTATTTCGTTTTTAAGCATGGGGGCCAAAAACGAGATAATCCTTTTGACATGAACCCAAGGCTGGAAGCATCAAAGAAGAGGAGAAACACAAGAAAAAAAATCTGCTGAGAGTGAGACTACGGAATTTCTTCTCTAAATTCGTAAAAGACAAAGATGCCATACTGTTAGCTCACACTAAAGTAGAGTTTTAGCCGGACCACAGACTACACTAATCTAGTCTGTGAGCCGGACAGAAAACGACTAACGAAAACAGGCCACGAACAGTTGGATCGATCACTACTAACCTTGTTTAACCAATTGCTAGCATGTAATGCTTCCATCTTCGGAACGATTTTGTTCAATAAAGGAGAGGAATCGGCAAAATAGCTTAGCATGACAGATTTCACCTTGGTACGTACTTTGATTGACCTTTTCAAGCTTGGGCAATGAATAGAAATGAAAACTGTAAGCGGGGAATCAGCATCCGCTCCTGATATCACTCTAGAGTGGCAGAAAAACGAACGGAACAACATTTTGCAAGAGTATTCACTTGACAACTTTATGGCCGAAGAGAATGGGTTGTTTTACAAATGCCTCCCAAGCAAGAGTGGCGAAAAAAGCAGAGATTTTGCATGGCACATAAAATTCCTGAAGAGCTCATTTCAGTTTTGATCGCGACGAATATAAATGGGACGCAGAAACTTCCTTTACTGATCATAGGAAAATTAGACGAGCCCCAGTGCTTGACGAATATTTGCACCCTACCTGTGATTTACAAGGCAAACAAAAATGGCGTGGATGGTTGGTTTTATCTTTGAAGAATGGGTTCGCTAACTCAACAGAAAGTTTCTGCCGGACGGACCAAGCGTCGCCTTGTTCACTGATAACTGTATCGCTCACCCTCATTTTACAGGACTGGTTTTTCTATCTCTCAATGCAAACAGCATTTTACAACCCTTTGTTCAAGGCATCATTCGGAACTTCAAAATTTCTCCCCCGAAAAAAATAGAATTATATTTGCTCCAGACTTTCTGAAAGGACTGGAGGAGGATCTAGTTATCCATTGTCCCTTTGAGAGCATAGGGCACCTACAAACTTCTCCCCACTCACATCTGTCTTGAGGTAGCCAATGAGCTCGTTCCATGTCTTCCCTGACTCTAATCTTTCTCTTTCCACTGATCTCCTCCAGGTACCCTGTGGCGTTCCTTTCTTTCTCGCTCCTTGTGGATTCCACGTGAGAGCAATAAGTAGATGTCGAGGTTTGCTCATTTCAAGGACATGTCCAAGCCATCTCCATCTTCTTTTCTTTACTTCTTCTACAATTGGTCGCATGCCAGTTCTTTTAGCTATTTCTTTGTTTGTAACCCTATGCTTCACCGAATTCCCAAAATTCTTCTAAGAAACCGCCCCTAGAAAACCCCGAGTTTATTTCCAATATTTTGGTTGGTTCTCCATGTCTCTAAGGCATACAGTAAAACAGATCGCACGTTAGATGTGTAGATATCAATATTGTGTCTCCCTTTATCCTGTTAGACTTCCAGATGGCATTTAACTTGTGAAAAGAGTGGAGGCTATAACTACTCTAGCTGTTATCTCCCTGTTGATGATACCATCTGCAGTCAGTTAGCGTCCAAGATACTTAGATCTGTGACATTTTCCACACTTTTTCCACCAATGAGAACATATCTATTTGACTTTGTATTGGTCTTCATTTTGGAGTGGCTTATCTGAATTTGCTGTTGCTTTTACGCAACTTGTTTTTTTTCCTGCATGTCTTTTTGTGAGTGAGATAATAAGGCTAGTAACATCTGCAAAACCTTCATCGTCAAGATGGTTGAACGCCTTTCATGTGATTGCCCTAGAGTATTGGTTAGTAACTCTTTTCATCACCTGATCAATAACAATAAGGAAGAGGAGAGGAGATATGATACAGCCTTGCCGGACTCCTGATTTTAATGCAAACCAACCACTTTGTTGCCATCCATATCTCACGCAGCACTGGTTGTTGGCAAACATTTCAGATAAGGTGTTGATAATTTTATTAGAAATTCTATATGGTTGGAGATTTTCTATAGAGTTTTATGATGCACGCTGTCAAAAGCCTTTTACAAATCCATGAAAATGATGTATGTTAAGGAGTTCAATTCAATTTATTGTTCTATGATTGTGCGCAATATAAAAATCTGGTCAAAGCAAGACCTGCCTTCATGAAAACCTGCTTATTCTTCCCTGAGTGCTTTATCTACACTGGATTTGATTCTGTAAAGGATGACCCGACAAAATATCTTGCCGATAACAGACAGGATGCTAATGCCTCGCCAGTCTTTACATTGGGACAGGTCTCCTTTCTTTGGAAGCTTGATAAGGATTCCTTTTTCTCCAGACATCTGGTACTTTTTTTTCTGCCTATACTTTGCATAAGAGATAAACAAGGCACTTAGCGCTAATTGATGGGTCTTCTTTCAACATGTCAGTTGTGATGCGATCTTCACCAGAGGCTCGTTTACTTTTACTTTTTGCAATGGCTCCTCAATTTCTAAACATGAGATGGGACATTTCTTCATTTCTACTTCTTTTCCTTTCCCCTCTATGTGCGCGAGCATTTCTGGGTCAGGTCTGTTTAAGTCTGAAAATGGTTTGCTCTTCTGGTAGGCTACATTAGTCTTTTAGTTTGGTAATGAGATTTCCATGTTCATCATGAAGTTTGTTCTGCTTAAATCTCTTGTGATTCTATAGAGAATCTGTGTATCTCCCCTAGAGGCTGCTTCTTGGGTCTCGGTGCTTTGCCTTCCAAAAATATCTCTTTATCGTTCGTGGCAGATGTTTTCACCAATTTGTTTTTTTTTCTTTTGAGCTGTATGCTGTAATGGCAGCAATTTTTTGACCTGATAGAAGTCTTTGTTCTAGCTTTTTTTTTTGCTTTCTTTAATAAGTTTCCAAATTTCATCGCTGATCCAAGGTTTCTTACAGGTTTCATTGTACTCTAAGATCTGGTCACTTGTAGCAGTGAAAGCATCTTGAACTTGAGAGCAGTATTCATCTAAATTACCATGGGGATTGCAAAAAGGACATGGAATCTGTTTTAAAGTTCAATACAAAAGGCGTCTTTTGATGCTGGATTTTTTTTAATTTGGCAAAGTCATATACATGTAGTATTGGTGTTTGGTGCTTTTTCTTAATCTTTAACTTAAGTCTCAATTTGGTTAAGACTAGATTGATATCACTACCAATGCTATCCATTCCGATTGCCTGCACACCAACAAGAGACGATCGCCATCATCGATTTATAGCTGCATGGTCAATCTGGTTTATGGTCTTCCCATCTGGGGAGTTCCATGTCTCATTGTGAATATCTTTGTGTTTGAAAATAATTCCCCCAACAACAATACAGAATCCTAGAAATTTGTCTCCGTTGTTGTTTCTTGCCCCTAATCTGTGTTTGCTCATGTAGGCCTACTCTTTTTAGCCCAGTGTTGTCTAATCATAATTTAGCATTAAGATCTCCCATGACAATAGCTATATCATGTTTTGGGATATAAGTTAAAACTTTTTGAACTTTGGAGTAAAATTCACCTTTTTCGTCACCTGTGACGTCCTCTGTTGTGCATAGCATTGCACTATGGTAAGTTTTGCAAATCTGGAATATAGTCTTGTAGGAGATAAAGTAGCACCGATAACGGAACAAACACACAAACCACCACTAATTATGCAGACATCCCATTCATACAGATTAATCAATATTAGACATATTTTTTGGCCAAAGATTAAAAAAATACTTATTTTTTTATTTTTATCACAAAATACTGTTTTTTTTTTAAATCCTGGGTAACTACCTCTCACGGGGACACACTTTAGAGTTTTTATCAGTCTGATGGTTAGGCCTATCTTTTTAATACAAGTACCAACATATTCTGCAGTAGGCCTATAAGCAGCACCAAGACTGACTGACAATTATGTAATCATACACTATAAATGGTCAATGTTGTGCATAAACTCGTAATTTAAACCAGCTGTTATCATACACTACTTAATGGTCTATGTTGTGCATACACTCGTAATTTAAATAAGCTATTATCGTGGCATAAACACGCTCGACCGTTGCTATTGTAGAATAAAGTCGGCCTATAAGGCTTTAAAGCGCTCAAGCCTCGGCAACTCAGACCATTCATGCATTTTATTCGTACCTGAGGACACACAAAAAGTGAAGTGTTCGAAACCTGTCACCAAGACTATACTTACGTGGACTGATTCTGCTGTTGAAATGTTGCAGTATTTTTTTCAAAACACTAACTGGACAGTATTTCAAGACCAACGGACAAACATTCATGAGTATACGTAAATCGTGTGTTGTTACATTAATTTCTGCGAAGATATTTGTTTAAATAAGAAAACAAATTTACAATGTATCCAAACAACAAAGCGTGGTCAGTAAACAAGTAGGGTGCGAAATTATTGAAAAAAAAAAAAGCAACGCCTACCGCAGCAAGACAACAAACCCTGATGTGTACAGAAAGGCGAAATCAGAACTGAGGAAAAGCATCACAGAAAGCAAAAAGCGTCATTGCGACAGACTAAGGGAAAACTTTAATATTAAAGACTCGAAACAATTGTGGTCTCACATGATTCTACTCACTCAATACAAAAACACCAAACAAGTCGCTGATTGTGATGACGCCGCGTTACCGGACCGACTCAATGACTTTTACGCCCGATTTTCCATGTGATGGCGAGCAGCCTTTTGTCATAGCTGAGGACGACGTGAGACGCTCACTTGGCAGATTCCGGGACAAAGCGGCCGGACCAGACGAGATTAAGCCAAAACTTGTAAAACTGAATTAGCTCCTGTACTTACACGCCTTTAATTGGTCCTTGGAAACTTGCATTGTCCCCTCGTGTTTTAAGCGTTCCACTATAGTTTCAGTACCTAAAAACCATCTCCAACATGTCTTAACGATTATAGACCAGTCGCCGTCACATCTGTTACTATGAAATGTTTTGAAACGCTGGTTTTGAAAATTTTTAACTCTCTCCTACCTCCAGAATTCGACCCATTTCAGTTTGCTTATAGAGGTAATATGTCGATTGAAGATGCGATTGCATTCAATGTACATAAAATATTGAATCATTTACAAACGAAAAAACCATATGCAAGACTTTGGTTCATTGATTTTAGCTCTGCTATCAATACATTAACACCACAAAAAACTGTATCAAAAATTATTGTTAGACCTACATTTTTCCACAACTTTATGGAACTGAATTCTTGATTTCTTGTTGTATCGCTCACAGGTTGTAAAGATAGGTAAAAACGTGACCTCTCCTGTTGTGCTCAACACAGCAAATCCACTGTCCACAAAGCTTCATTCCATTTTTACTCATGATTGTAAAGCTAAAATCCCAGGATCAACGAATGTTAAGTTCGCAGACGACACCACTGTAACTGGTTAAATATGTAATGACGATGACTCTAATTACCACAGACAGATAAATTTAACTGTAAAATGGTGCAGCGTTAGCAATTTACAGCTAAACGTAGACAAAATAAAGGAACTTGTTGTAGAGACTTCCTTCGGGGCGAGGCGTTCCCACCCCGGTGTCCCCACCCCCGTTAGTAATTCACGGCGCTACAGTTGAACATGTAATTTCTTTTAAATTCCTAAGTATGTATGTTTTCGAGAAGTTGACTTGGGATGATAAATGTATTCCTTAATAACCATTATCAAGAAAGCTAAAATCTCTTGGAGTAGGCAGATACATTCTAATTATTTTCTATAGAGCTGTTATAGAGAGCGTTCTAACACAATCTATTACGGTCTGGTTTGACCGTGTCTCCAAATCAGGTCTGGATAAATTACAGTATGTTATTAAGAAAAAATAACCAACGCTACACTCCCATCACTTCAACAAGTATAATTATGTAAAACAAATGACAAAAAAAAACCCCCAAAAAACAAAACAAAAACAAAGAAAACTATGAAAGATGAGACACACCCTGCTTGGAAATATTTTGTATTTCTTCCACACGGTCGCCGCTTAAAAACATTCAAGGGCACCAATCGATAATTTTAAATAGTTTCTACCTACAAGCTGTTAAACAATATAACAACCCTAGATATGTGAATTGAGTATGCTCGGTTTTGTCCTGCTTCTATCATCATCAGCATTCTCATTATTAATGATTTCCTTAATAATCATAATACTCTAAGTAGACATACTATCTTTACTGTTACGCGTTGCTCTTCTTGGTGTGTTTAATTATTTGCTATGCCTTTGTTGTCAATGTATTGTTGTTACATCACGCATGTACTGTGTGACTAAGTTATGTAAACATTGAGCTCTCACAATATTGATTATTTTCAATATGCATATTTGCACATCGATTAAATAAACATTGAATTGAATTGAAAAGTGAAAAGACCTATTTAAAAGCCCTGTAAGTCTTTGACATAAAAAAATTTTCAAGAAAACAACTATGAGAAAGTACCACCGGTAACCAACAGCGAGGTAAGGAAGGCGATCAATGAACTGGCGAGTGGTAAATCACCTGGATGAGATCCCGCTCGAACTTCTGAAGGACGTAGGTGATGAAATGACAACAATGACAGCGGTATGTAACGCAATATGGGACAGGGGTGTATGGCCCAATAGATGGAAGCAGTCGATATACGTGTTGCTGCCAAAGAAGGGAGATCCGAGGATCTGTTCAAACAACGGCACCATCGCACTCATTTCACACGCAAGTAAAATTTTGTTGAAAATAATTCAATGGAAACTGGAACCGTACATGGAAAAAGAAATGTCAATAGAACAAGCAGATTTCAGGAAAGTGCGGGGTAACAGAGATGAAATCGCGAACCTAAGGTGGATAATGGAACGATCTAAGGAATTGAAACGATCCGTTTACATGTGCTTTATTGATTACAGCAAAGCGTTTGACTGTGTTGACCATGATACAATGTGGAATATAGTGTTAAAAATGGGAATACCTGGTCATTTGGTGACCAGGCTTATATGTCGATCAAGAAGCCCAAGTAAGAACAGAATATTGAAATACCGACAGTTTTGCCATCGGTAAAGGTGTGCGACAAGGATGCATTCTCTCTCCATATCTGCTCAACCTGTACAGTGAATACATCATGCGCGAAGCGAAATTAGATGAAGTTGAAACAGGAATTAAAATCGCGGCAATCTCATAAACAATTTACGTTATGCCGACGACACCACATTTCTAGCCGAAACTAAAGAAGGTCTACAAAAAATCCTTAAAATGTTAAGGATTCTAGTGTAAAACATGGACTATATCTCAATTTAAAGAAAACAATTGTCAGGGCAACCGAAGAGATTACCGAATTTAATATTGACTATGAGAAAGTAGAAATTGTGAATGACTTCATATTGCTTGGTTAAAAAATTCAGAATACTGGAACATGTGATGGAAAGATTGTACTCCGCCTAGCCTTAGGACAAGCAGCGATGAGTGGACTGACAAAAATATGGAGAAGCAAAGACATTGGAACAAAAACCAAAATTCGAATTGTGAATGCACTCGTGTTCCCTGTGACAATGTATGTGTGTGAACCATGGACAATGAGACAGTCTGAAAGGAAGAAGATAGATAGTTTCGAACTGTGGTGTTGGAGAAGACTCGCACGTATACCATAGACAGCAAAACGAACAAATGTTTCAATTTTGGAAGAGATAAAACCGGCTCAATCTTTAGAATCTCTAATTGTGAAACAAAAACTTTCGTATTTTGGCCACATAATGAGAAAACAAAGCAGTCTCGAAAAATCTATTATGCTTGGGATGGGAGAAGGTGATGGAAGAAGACGAGGACGGCCGTGCATGCGATTGAAAGATGACATCAAGACAGTGACGGGACTTACACTCTCAGAAATGGTCAGGGCTGTGGAGAACGGTGACGATTGGAGGCAGCTGATCGCGACAATCACCAGAAGTCGGCCACGACTTGATGGGACAAGGTGACAAGGTGGTAAGCCTTAAAACCCTAAAAGCATCCTGAAAAGCCATAAAATCCCTAGCTAAAAGCCCAATCAGAAGGAGTAAGACGATCCAATATGCAAACTTCTGTATCAAACTTCGTCTGCCAGTACAAAATCGTACTGAGCATTGCTTCTTTTCAATACATTTACTAATGTAAATTTGTATTTACTAATTTAAATTTGTATTGTCTGAATAAACTTGAATTGAATTGAATCTCTCAATGAACTCGGACTGCCGTGAACCGGGAATGGCGCAGAGCTCATAGCTTTCTCTGTTCAGCGTTTCGAGAGAAGTGATATTTTTTCTAAAATTATGACCAATTCCAATAATTATTACTCAACTACTCTCTTCTCTATGAGAAAGGGTTATGACGGAGAGAACGTTATACAAGAGAGGAAGG
>BMAT01002542.1:29163-42216 GCA_019649035.1 Elysia marginata | reverse complement strand
AAAATTCGCGTGATTGTGAAATCAAACCTTTTAGAATTTAATACCGGATTAGTTTGATGTTTTTCCATTGAACTAGTTATATAGATTCTTTCTTTTTGGGCTTCAGAGGAACGTGAAAGTACGAGATCCCATAAAATTTTTGAAAGTAGACCGCCTTCCAACAAAATGAATGTTCTTTACTTCTTACACGTAAAGACAATATTGTAGCAATGACAGAGCTTCTGATGACCCTCTGGTTATTTTAGAAGCTTATGATATTGGTTTGTTTAATTTTCCTTTCAGAGTAAAAATGAAACGCTTGAGATAAAATCCTAAAAATTTGTAATACGTGCATTAAAATCTGTAAAAACATGAGTTGTTATGAAACTAAAATATCAGGTAAGACCACGTCGTGAAAAGAGGGAAGATAATTTTATTAAATTTAAAGAGACTTGAAATCGAACTTCTAAACATCTTGTACATCATAACTTTGTTAGAGATACATTCACTGTTTACCGATTCTATCCCCGCAAATGAGACTGACCTATATAATATACAGTTATTATACTATCTCTGTGAATGAGACTGACCTATACAATATACAGTTATTAAACTATCTCTGTGAATGAGACTGACCTATACAATATACAATTATTAAACTATCTCTGTGAATGAGACTGACCTATATAATATATACTATCCCTGTGAATGAGACTGACCTATATAATATATACTATCCCTGTGAATGAGACTGACCCATAGGACATACAATTATACTATCCCTGTGAATGAGACTGATCCATGTAACATATACTCTCCGTGTGAATGAGACTGACCCATATAATATACAATTATACTATCCCTGTGAATGAGACTGACCCATATAACATATACTCTCCGTGTAAATGAGACTGACCTATATGATATACAATTATACTATCCCTGTGAATGAGACTGACCCATATAATATACAATTATGCCCTTCCTGTTAATGAGACTGACCCATATTTACCCGGTAGTAACAATAATGACTATAAGCAGGATTTGGGTATCAAAAGAGCATGGACTTTTTCTTATCTGCCCCGATAATAGGGAAGAGGAAACTCAATTTTGTCGTGAGGCCGATGAGATTAGTATTAATTTTTATTAATCGACACGTGACCTCGTTGAGATTTTTGTCAGGTCCATTAGAACAGGACTTAGTTAATGTAACATATAATTTATAAAAAGAGGAAAGAAACAGCGCAAAGGCAGACAATATTCTTATTCAGGCCAACTCTTTAGAGCATGCACGAGCAGCAAGGCATGTGATCGCCTCGTCATTTCTACGGGTTGCCACACTGCTGTCTGATTGGCCGCCACACTTGTCCCGCTGCGCATGACAGGAGTAACGGCTCTTGATTGGCTCCACACCGGATGTACTTGCTGGCGTCTGTAGGATGCGCGAACAGTTGGAGACTGCCACTTCCGCAAGGGTTGGGCAACGAACAATCAACAGTTCCTGTAAGTAACATTCGTAAAAACTGATCTTAATATAGTAGGCTTACGTGTAAGAAATACATTGAGCGCAGACCACTTTACTTATGAAAAGAATTTAGTCGTTTAAGGTCATTAAACATCTACGTGCCGACCCGAAAAGGTTAGGAGGAGTGTTTGCGGTGCCATCCTCACCATTGATGAATTGTTTGCCACCCTGTCAATGTAGCACCATGGTACAGCATTTTCACCACAGGCACCCTTAGGGCGACTACAGAGAGAATAATTTCCGAGGCCGTTCGCTTACGCCGGCGTAAGGTAGATACAGTCGAATGTAGACACTAGTACACTTAAAGAATTGTAAAGGCTTTATGTATGTGAAATAAGCACAGTGAACACTACACTCCTACACATTCCAGTCATCTCCAAAAGACTTCATCAATGACTTAAATGCACATTTCAAATATACTTGTTTCTAACCTTTATAAGAAAGATGCAAACGAATGTCGACACCAGTACACTAATTGGATTGTAAAGGCTTTTTGCATGTGAGGTAGGAACAGTGTACACTACACACCTGCATGTTCCAATCATCTTCAAGAGACTTCAACGGTGACTTATATGCAGTACAATCTTGAATCCTTTACATTTGAAAAATACTTAATTTTTAACCTTTCTAAGGAAGGTACAAAGAAATGTAGACACCAATACAGTTAATTGATTGTAAATGCTTTTTGTATGTGAGTGAAGCACATTGTACACTACAAACCTACACATTCCCATCATTTCCCACAGACATAAACTGTGACTTAAATGCAGTAAAATGTTGAAATCCTTTCCATTTGAAAACTACTTGTTATCTAACCTTTCTAAGGAAAATACAATCGAATGTAGACACCAGAACACTTGATTGACTATAAAGGCTTTCTGCAAGTGAGTTAGGGACAGAGTACACTAAACACCTGCACATTCCAGTCATATTGAAAAGACATCAACTTTGAGTTCAATGCACTGCAACCTTATAACCCCTACATGGGAAATACACCCGTTTCTTGACCTTTGTAAAGAAAATTACAGTCGAATGTAGACACTAATACACCTAAAGAATTGTAAAGGCTTTATGTATGTGAGTTAAGCGCAGTGAACAGTACATTCCTACACATTTCAGTCATCTCAAAAAGACTACCTTTCAAATCGACTTGTTTCTAACATTTATAAGGAAGATGCAAACGAATGTCGACACCAGTACACTAATTGGATTGTAAAGGCTTTTTGCATGTGAGGTAGGAACAGTGTACACTACACACCTGCATGTTCTAATTTTCTTCAAGAGACTTCAACCTAGACTTTAATGCAGTGCAAACTTGAAACTTTCCATTTGAAAATTAACTTTTTTCTAACCTTTGTATGGAGGGTACAATCGGATGTAGACACTAGAACACTTAAGAG
Organism: Elysia marginata; assembly: GCA_019649035.1. Lineage (NCBI taxonomy): Eukaryota > Metazoa > Mollusca > Gastropoda > Plakobranchidae > Elysia > Elysia marginata. The sequence continues at coordinate 39,312 of BMAT01002542.1, read as the reverse complement.
ATTGCAAAGGTTTTTGGCAAGTGAGTTAGGGACAAAATACACTACACACCTGCACATTCCAGTCATATTGAAAAGAGATCAGCTATGACTTAAATGCAATACAATGTTAAAACCTTTACATTTAAATGATCATCATTGTGTAAACAATCTGTGGAACATACAGTCGAACGTAGACACCAATACACTGAGAGGATTGTAAAGGATTTATGTATTTAAGTTAGGGACAGTGTAAACTAAACACCTGCATGTTCCAATCATCTTCAAGAGACTTCAACTATGGCTTAAATGCAGTACAATCTTGAAAACTTTCCAATCGAAAAATACTTGCTTCTAACCTTTGTTAGGAAGATTTAGTCGAATTTGAGACATCAGATCACTTAATTGATTGTGAAGGCTTTTTGCATGTGAGTTAGGGACGATGTACATTACACATTACACAGTTCAGTTTTCTTCAAAGAGATCAACTATGACTTAAGTGCAATACAATATTACAACCTTTCCTTTTAAAAAATTACTTATTTTCTAACCTTTATAAGTAAGATACAGTCAAATGTAGACACCATGACACTGAAAGGATTGTAAAGGCTTTTTGTTGGTGAGTTAGGGACAGTGCACACTAAACACCCGCACTTTCCAGTCATATTGAAAAGACGTCAACTATAACTTAAAAGCAATACAATAATAAAATCTTTACATTTAAATGATCGTCATTGTGTAACATTTATAAGAAAGATACAAGCAAATGTAGACAGCAGTACAATTAATGAATTGTAAAGGCTTCATGTACGTGAGTTAAGGACAGTGTACACTACACACCTGCTCATTCCAGTCATATTGAAAAGACGTCAACTATGACTTAAAAGCAATACAATATTACAACCTTTACATTTAAATGATCGCCATTGTGAAACCTTGTGAAGAACATTCAGTCAAATGATGACGCCAATACACTGAAAGGATTGTAAAGGCTTTATCTATGTGAGTTAGGGACAGTGTAAACTACAAACCTGCACGTTCAAATCATTTTCAAGAAACTTCAAATTCTTAAAACCTTTCCATTTGAAAAAATACTTGTTTTCTAACCTTTATAAGGAAGATTATCTCGAATGTAGACACTAGTACACTTAAAGGAGTGTAAAGGCTTTTTTTATTTGAGTTGGGAACAGTGTACACTACACACCAGCAAATTCCAGTCATATTGAAAAGACATCGACTATGACCTAAACGCACTACAAACTTAAAACCTCTACATTTGAAATATACCTGTTTTCTAAACTTTGCAAGGAAGATACAGTCGGAAGTAGACGCTAGTACACTTTAAGGATTGTAAAGGCATTTTATACGAGTTAAGGACAGTGTACGCAACATGCCTACACATTCAAGTCATCTCCAAAAGACTTCATCTATGACTTCAATGCAGTACAATGTTAAAACATCATTATTTCAAAATTTAGACACCAGTACACGAAATGGATTGTAAAAGCTTTTTACATGTGAGTTAGGGACATTGTAAACTAAACAATTGCACAATCCAATCATCTTCAAAAGACGTCATCTCTGACTTAACTGCACTACAACTTTAAAACATCTACATTGGAAATGTATCTTTTTTCTAACATTTGTAAGAAAGTAAAGTCAAATGTAGACACCTGTATACTTAAAGGATTGTAAAGGCTTTATGTATGTGAGTTAAGGACAGTGTACACTACACTCCTACACATTCCAGTCATCTTCAAAACAGTACAACTATGACTTAAATGCAATACAATGTTAAAACAATTACATTTAAATGATTGTCATTGTGTAACCTTTGTGAGGAACCTACAGACAAATATAGGCACCAACAAACTGAAAGGATTGTAAAGGCTTTATATATTCGAGTTAGGGACATTGTACAATACACACAAACATGTCTCAGTCATCTTCAAATGGCATTAACTATGACTTAAATGCAATACAACCTTAAAAACTACATTTGAAAAATACCTGTTTTTAACCTTTTTAAGGAAGATAAAGCCGAATGTAGACACTAGTTCACTTAAAGGATTGTAAAGGCATTTTGTATACGAGTTAATGACAGTGCTTACACATTCCAGACATCTCCATGAGACTTTAACTATGACTTAATTAAATGCATTACAATCTTAAATTATTAACATAATAAATACTCTTTTTAACATTTGTAAGGAAGATACAGTCAAACGAGGACACTAGTACATTTATTGGATTGTAAAGGTTTTTTGCATGTGAATAAGGGACAGTGTACACTACACACCTGCATGTTCCAATCTTCTTCGAGAGACTTCAACCTTGACTTTAATGCTTTGCAAACTTGAAACTATTCATTTGAAAATTACCTGTTTTCTAACCTTTGTAAGGAAGATACAATAAAATGTAGACACCAGAACTCTTAATTAATTGTAAAGGCTTTTTGCATGTAAGTTAGAGGCAGTGTACACTACGCACCTGCACATTCCAGTCATCTTCAAAAGAGATCAACAATATAATGTTTTAACATTTAAATGATCATCATTGTGTAACCTTTGTGAGCATTATACAGTTGAATGTACACACCAATACACGAAAAGGATTGTAAAGGCTTTATGTATTCGAGTTATGGAGAGTGTCAACAACAAACCTGCGCTTTCCCATTTATCTGCAAGAGACTTCAAGTATTACTTAATCGCACTACAATCTTGAAACCTTTCCATTTGAAAAAAATTGTTTTCAAACCTTTGTAAGGAAGATACAGTGGAATGTAGACACTAGTACACTTAAAGGATTGTAAAGGCTTTATGTATGTGAGTTAAGCACAGTGTTCTTTACACTCCTACACATTGCAATCATCTGGAAAAGACTTCATCTCTGACTTAAATGCAGTACAATCTTAAAACATCAACATTGAAAAAATAATTGTTTCTAACGTTTATACGGAAGATATAAACGAATGTAGACACCAGTACACCATTTTGATTGTAAAGGCTTTTGGTATGTAAGTTAAGGACTGTGTACACTGCACACCTATACATTCCCCATAGACATTAACTGTGACTTAAATGCAGTACAATCTTAAAACCTTCTTTAATTGAAAAATACATGTTTTCTAACTTTTGTATGGAAGATACATAATAATGTAGACACCAGAATAGTTCCTTGATTGTAAAAGCTTTTTGCATGCGAGTTAGGAAAAATGTACATTACAGACCCTCGCACTCCAGTCATCTTCAAAAGAGATCAACTTTGACTAATTGCAATACAATATAAAAATAATTAAATTTAAAATTTACCTGTTTTCTAACCTTTCAAAGAAAGATACAAACAAATGTAGGCACCTGTACACTTAATGGATTGTAAAAGCTTTTTGCATGTGAGTTAGGGACAGTGTACACTAGATACCTGCATGTTCCAATCATCTTCAATTACTTCAACTTCAACCTAAATGCAGTGCAATTTTGAAACTTTTCCGTTTGAAAAATACTTGTTTTCTAACCTTTGTAAGGAAGATTCAGTCGAATATAGACACTAGATCACCTAATAGATTGTAAAAGCGTTTTGCATTGGAATTAGGGACAATGTACACTACACACCTGCACATTCCAGTCATCTTCAAAGAGATCAACTATGACTTAAATGCAATACAATATAAAAACATAATATTTAAATGATCGTCATTATGCAACCATTGTGAGGAACAAACAGTCGAATGTAGACATCAATACACTGAAAGGCCTCTAACGGCTTTTTGTATGTAAGTTAGGGACAGTGTACACTACAAACATGCACGTTCCAATCAACTTCAAGAGACTTTAACTCTGACTCAACTGCAGTACAAACTTAAATCCTTTTCATTTGAAAAATACTTATTTTCTAACCTTTTTAAGAAGATACAGTCGAATGTAGACTTTAGTACACCAATAGGATTGTAAAGGCTTTATGTATCTGAGTTAAGCACCGTGTACACTATAATCCAACACATTTCTGTCATCTTCAAAAGAGATCAACTATGACTTAAAGGCAATACAACATTAAAACCTTTATATTTAAACGGTCGTCATCGTGTAACCTATGTTAAGAACGTACAGTCCATTGTAGAAACAAATACACTGAAAGGATTGTAAAGGCTTTATGTATATGAGTTAGGGAAGGTGTACACTACACACCTGCATGTTCCAATTCTTCAAGAGACTTTAACTCTGGCTTTAATGCAGTACAATATTGAAACGTTTCCATTTAAAAAATACTTAAGTATAAAACTTTGTAAGGAACATTCGGGGTGAGTAGTGGCGCAATCGGTAGGGCGGTTGACCTCATCTGAGAGGTTCCGAGTTCGATCCCCAGCCCGGGTTAACTTTTATTTGCTCCCCTGTGCCCACCTAGCACTTGATGGGTAGCTAGGTCTCTTAAGACTAGGCGAAAGTAAAAGCGGTGAGGAAAGCAATGGCAAACTACCTCACTATGCCGTGTGCCTAGAAAAACAAGGACCCTGCTCCTTGTTCCCCTACGCTCGTGTCGGGTATGGGACTACCTTTACCTACCTTTTAACCTTTTAGGGAACATTCAAACGAATGTAGACACCAGTACAGATAATGGATTGTAAAGGCATCTTGTATGTTATCCTGTACAATCTTGAAACCATTCCAATTGAAATATAGTGGTTTTCTCACCTTTGTAAGGAAGATGCAGTCGAATGTAGACATCAGCACAGTGAGAGAACCCAAAAATAGGCTATTTAGACTTCTTTGACTGTAACCTACATGAAAGGATCTCGGCTTACTTATAAACCACCAGGTAAAACAGCGCTCTCTATGTGGGGTCGAGCCGATACTTTTCGCCGCTCAAGCCGCTAAATGCAAGCTCGTAACAATACAGCCTCGGAAAGTATTCTCTCTGTGGTCGGCCTTAGTCAGCACTGAAGCAAAATACATGGATATAATTTTTTTACAAAGTAAGGCTTAATCCAAGGCGTATACGCTTTGACTTTGGTACTTTTCATACGCTGATTTTATAAATGTAACTTGTATGAAGATCTGACCATAAATTTAAAAAAAAGATTTGCATAGAATTTCCATTTCTGATTGGGCCGCTTCCTTGTTCCAGGCCTAGAGGCCGACCAAAAAAAATACAAAAAAAAAATCAACCGTGCTTTTGTTACTAGTCCAGTGTAGCGGTTTACCTTAGGTCGTTGCGGTTTTCCATCCACACTAGGAGTTTCGACAAAGAGCCTGGCTTTTTCATGCAAACGTTTAGGCAAACATGATAATATGTAGCGCCTGCTCGTTACCCTAATGCTTTGCCCGGAATTTACACGCGGTAGGTTTGAAGCCATGCCCCTTGCCAAAGGGAAAAAAAACCAGTAAGCGCAAATTGACAGACTACGCTTTACCGATTATTATTCTTGCAAAAACGGTTGACAGGAGACAAAACCAGTAAACGCATATTGGCAGACTACGCTTTACCGATTATTATTCTTGCGAAAACGGCATATCAGGTTATTTGAAAATATCTTACTGAAAAAGAAATAATATTAATATTAAGATAGGGACATGTAAACTGCGCTCTTGACCATGAACTCACCGGCTGCTATGTCCAGCACGAGACAAGTATATCTACACGATCTCTGGGCTTGCAGCCAGAACTGGGCAGGTGGACAAGACTGCAGGCTCCACTGACCAGGTGTACTCTCGCACCGGATGTACTTACTCCTGTAGTGCTCAAAATAATGATATATAGTAATATTTTTATGCAAAAAAGCCCTTTTGAAAACGTGTTTTTTATGTGGTTAATTTCCTTTTATACGGAGATGTAACACTTTTTACACAAAGCGTTAATTCATAACTAGAAATAAGACCTTGTCACTGGTCACATAGTTTGTGGGAAAATGCTAGAATTACATGTACATAGTTTGGACTGACATTAAAACACCTTTTCGACTTACTATTTTTCTGGTAGCCAGCTCTCTACAATAATGTGCTCTTTGGGTTACATGATTTCATTTTCAGGCCCACATAGTCAACCAATATACGCTGTAAACTTGAGAAGGAGCGAAAGTCCAAACAGCGCTGCATTATAGGATGCTTGATATATCTTTTACTTGTTTATAGAGCAGGGTAGACACCTCACGTCTGAGTGTGGTAATAAAAATGAAACGAGTATCAAGAGTCTGTCACTAAGACAAAACGTTGAGCAACTAATCCAGGGCGAAAACCACGGGACTTGCTGGTCTGAATGGCCAGCGTGTGTATCACTAGACAAAACGCCGTTTTTGTTTTTTTTTTTTTTTTGTATTGAGCAAATATTTAAGTATGATGTAGGGACAAGTCTAAAGAGCTTTATACACTTTAGAGAGCGCAAAAAACATTTAAAGGGATGAATAAATGGGTGACGCGTATCATGAAATAAGTAAAACGCTTTAAATACGTTTTAAAAGTATTCAGTTCATAATAATAATAATAATAATAGTAATAATAATACTAATAATAATAACAATAATAATAATAATAGTAATAATAATAATAAGAAGAAGAAGAAGAAGAAGAAGAAGAAGAAGAAGAAGAAAAAGAAGAAGAAGAAGAAGGAGAAGAAGAAGAATAGTAAAAGTAATAGTAATAATGATAACAATAATAATAATAATGATAGGAACAAAAAATGTTAACTATAAAAAATGTTATGATGATAATAATAATCATAATAATAACAATAATATTAGTAAGAATAATAGTAACAATAATGAATCTTGTAGTAATAATCAGTGCTACTTTTAAAGGGCCTCTTCCAACAGATGTTAGCCCAATGTGCTTTACATACACCCGCAGATTCATATACAGCAAAAGATTAGCTAAATACTTAGATACATAAATCAATAAAAAAAATTAACACAAGGTATTTTTCAACAACTTGTGTCTTCAGTAAAATGATTAAGATCTCTTGTTTATCTAAGAGCTCCAGACATATCATTTTATGTAGGAGGACCAGAGAAGGTAAAGGCTCTCTCCCCCTACGATTCGTTCGTATTGCAAAATTTTAATACCCTTGATTAGGAGGGGGGGGGGGGGCTAGATAGCTCAGTTGGTAGTGGCCTCGCCCCGTGGCCCAGAGGTCGGGGGTTCGAGCCTCACCTGAGCACAGTCCGGGCCCCTACTGGTTGGGTCGGTGTCAGTATAATGTGACCGGCTGAGGCTAAGTCAGTGTATCCCCGCTAGTCTCTGGGTGGCAGCCCATACATTGTCATTGGGACCCAAGCCCTGAGAGAACCTTTGAAGTGGAATTGGGCTTGTAAAAATATCCTTCAATCAATCAATCCCTTGATTAGGTAAAGGGGAAAACAACAGTTTTTTTTTACAATCTTTGATAACTAAACATACTATTTCTTTGTCTACGGTTATATTGGTGGCCTAGCATCTCACATTCTGACAAACAAACTAAAATTGTAGTAGAACAAAATACAGTTTCTGACCTTTTGACCGGTATTGGTATTTGGCTGAAAATATGTTTTGACGCAAATCCTTCCATTTGTCCGATAGCTTTTTCTTGAGAGCTTCAGTAAAACACTACGTCCTCAAATGATGAGTTTATTGGCTATGACTTAAGCAAAAAACTGAAACAAAGTGATACCCAACTACAAATAAGACCTAACCTATTAGAGCAAAAAAAAATTACTACGGCGTTTGCATATGATACAGCTTTGCAGTAATCACTACGTGGTATACCTGTCGGTTGGGTATTCATGGAGCACGTTTCCTGTTGACAAGTTCCCTGGAGTGCATGGGTTAACCATCCCAGAGATCATCGTACCCGCAGTGACCACAGGGGCGCCTGTAGGTGGTGCACTGGTCATTGCTGCTGGACTTAGGCCAGGCTGGCCCGCTGACCCCCCGCTATTGGGGATGCTCGTGTCGAACTCACACTCGCGTGTCGTCGCCTTGTAGGATTGACCATTCGGGCAGAGCACCACGTAAGCCTGGGGATTCAGATAGTGCATATTTTAAAAAAGTAAAGAGCGTTTTAATTCAGCAAGTAATCCACTTATCTCCTCCAACAGTTTTACATTAGAACAAAAAAACATTACCATCAAAGTTATCTTCTGAACTCATAGAGGTGCAGCCGAAAAGCGCATCACTCTGCCATACTGACAAGATCTTTCCCTGCATATAGTCGGGTACCCTTTTAACCCATGAGTGAGGCGAAGAAATGTATGCACGAGGTCCGTTTCATAAATAAGTTTCCCTACTCTATAAAATCAAAACCGCTTAAGCTATATACATGAAATTTGGCGCACTGAAGGATCAAACCTTTTGAAAACTTCCATTGAAATTTTGTGGCTCTATGTTGAACGGATACAAAATTGCATTCACTTTTCTGAAGTCCGTTGGAGCAAAATGGCCGGCATAATAGAAAGCTTACCGGCACACCAAAATTGATGACATCCGTGTCATCATAAAATTTTCTGTTATTTTGGGAAAAGGTGCATCATGCATTTACAAAGATCTAGTGACTGTTTTAGGAGAAAATGTTCCTTCTATTCAGACGGTAAGAAAGTGGGTAAAAGCTGTTTCAGAGGGACGAGATGACATGGAAGATGAACCTCGTTCTGGCCGACCTGTGATAGCATGCGGAGATGCAAATATTTCTAAAGTTATCGTTTTACTGAGTGATGACAGACGAAAAACTTGTGAGGAGATTTCTATGGAAACATCGATGCCTAGAAAGTCCGTGTTTAGAGTTCTAACCAACAAACTGAATAATAAGAAGAAGTTTTCAAACTGGGTTCCAGCCCACATTTGCTGACAGATGAGCAGAAGGAGTCAAGGGTCAATGTTTCCAGAAACTTTTTGCGGAGATTTCAAACTGAGCAAAATGACTTTTTGGGTCGGATAATTACCGGTAATGAGACTTGGGTGTATTCCTGGGATCCTGAAACAAAGCGGCAGTCAGCCGAATGCCGAATGGAGAGACTTTGATGAGCCTCGTCCAGAGAAAGTTCGACGCAAACAAGGGGCTCTCAAGGTCATGCACATGATCTCTTTTGACATGAATAATGTGATTCTGCGCTGGCCTGTACCTATAGGCACCACAATCAATGCACAGTACTACAAGAAGGTGCTGCAAGACAAACTCAGACCTGCCTTTTGAAAGAAACTACCCGGGCTGTTGGTTGGAGTCAGGCATCTTGTTTCACCACGACAATGCGCCAGTCTATATGGCCCGGGCAGTGACAGACGTTTTGGCTGGCTACTAGTGGGAACTGCTGGAGCATCCCCGCTATTCACCTAGCCTTACCCCCTGTGATTTTCACCTATAATTCCCTAAAAATGAAAGAACATCTTCGCGGCCAGCGATTTTAAACAGAAGAGGACATTATTCAGGCTACGAAAGTAGCAATAAAGATCCTGGACAAATGTTCTTACGTCACTGGTTAAAACGGATAGAGAAATGCGCCAACAATGGTGGATATTACGTTCAATAGGTCAGATATTAAAGGCAACCTGTGCCAAATTTCATCATCTTATGCCTTTTGGTTGTTGATTTATTGAGGTGGGAAACTTATTTATGAAACGGACCTCGTGAATAGTCTTTCTCAAGAACTAAGTGTCCACTTGTTGAAAGCAGGCCACTAACCCCAGTGTTAGTTTTAAGATAGTTAAGTAGGAGGTAATAGTGCCATCTTATAAACACATCCGAACGGTAAAGTATTGCTATGTGAGATATAAAGTTTTGAATACTATAAAGCTTGAAGTTGATCTTCATAAAACTTAAGTCTTTGCTAATCAAAAGCGATCAGTTGCAATCTAAGTCTTCAGGATTTTTATCAACATGTTTCCTGGACTAAAACAAAACGAAACAAAAGTTTTGAACAAAGTGTACTGAATTGGGCTATACAGTCCCTACTTTTAAGCTGCTTGGTTTTAGTTAAAGTTCAGGTCCTAAAATCTGAGTCAACCTGAGCCTTGGTGTCACAATAGTTTTTCGTTCAATTCAATTCAATCTTTGCTCAATCAATGTACACATAATTATTTGGAATATCATAAAGGTATGAAATTAGCAGTGGAGGGAAGTAGGCTTTTTGGTAGAAATGCCCAAAATGTCTGCCTGTAGTATGATTCGAACCTTTGATTTATAGATGCTTCGGCACCCACCGCCTTGCCACTTAGA